>APFE031455862.1:10716-20956 GCA_000404065.3 Pinus taeda
TATTTCAGTATTTTCCATTAATGAAATGAAGTATTATTTCCGCTGCATCTTTGTGTATATGGTTATCTCTGTATTTTATTGCGTTCCTGTTTAAATCTGGATCATGGGGTAAGAAAGATCTACTCTACTATCATACTGAGTTTGGGAACTTATAGAGGGTAAATGGTGAGCCGTTGTCTAATTTCAATAAGAGATTTAACTGCATGTACAACAAGATACTAGCTGAAGTGAAGCCTACCCCCACCTCTGCCAAGTTCACCTATGCCAATTCCTTTGATGTTGATGTCTGCCTACTATTGAGAGAAAGAAGATGTACTTCTTTGGCTGACATGCAAGATGCAACCCTGGAAGTAGAATCAAACATCATGGCTACAGAAAAGCTCAAAGGTAATGTTGATAGAAGAAGGCATAGGGGTGAGCCCTTATCATCTTCAAATCCCAAGATCGATAAAATGGCCAAGATGATAGAGTCATTAGCCTCTGAAATCTCCAAGCTAAAGGTTGAACAACATTAAGGGAAAGCAAGGGTTCCTAATACCTTTGCTCTTCCAAATCCAAATCCATATAGAAGAGCAAATGAGTAGCTGCAAATTTTGCAAAGAAACAAAGATGCCAATGAAGACCAAAGGGTGAAGACCCCATTTCAAAATACAGTGATGGAAGAAGAGCAGTTTGAAGAAGATGATGAGATCCATGGCATGGAAGACAAGGGTAGTGCCCCTTTTTTAACCAAAGCTGCCTATGATAAATCATTATTCAATGGCTAGATCAGCCAAGAACAGGATGGTGAAGCTACTCTACAAACTGTTGATCATCACCATTATGATCTGAGATCTATAATGAATAATTTCAAAGAAGCTCCTACTCATAAATCTGTTGTCCCTGCAGAACAACATGATAATAGGCAGAAGCAGCTAGCAGTTGATCCTATCATCCTCAAAGCTCCAGCCATAGAGGTAAGAGGCCTTGACAGGTCCCCTTCTTTCAGTTTTCAATCAGAAATCTAGAAGCCAAGAATACCTATGATTGAACCAATGAAGAATGAGTCCCTCAAGAAATCTATCCTTGAAAATCTTGAGCCTAAAGCCATCCAAGCTTCCACTGACTATGTGGATTTGCAAAATGACCAACCAGCTGTTATTCTCAGCCTAGCGATCAAAAAATGTGAAGTCAGCCCCCCATCATCTTATGTTCCTTTGTCTGTTCAAGATAAAATCCCTCATAATTTCCCCCTAGGCACTGAAGCCAGCCATAATTCAACGCCCAAGGCTGACATGGATAATCTCAGTCTTGATATTACAAAGCCTGCCCAGTTGGCCTCCACACAACCTGAAAAGGCAGTTTGCGAGATCACAGAGGAAGAAGGCCCACGGATTTGGGACACCTTCCTTGATGGGGCTTCTTCTAAGAAAACTACAGGAGCAGGTGAGGTCTTTGTGTTCCCCACACAAGAATACATTGATTCACCATTTATATTAGTTGTTCAAGCCACAAATGACACAGCCAAGTACACATCAACCCTTGTTATTCAGTAGGTGTACATAAGATTCCACGAAAATCATCCAAGGATGAGAGCATAAAGAGAAGGGGTGAAGTATAAACCATCTCTACTTGATGAGGCCAAATGCCCTAAACTTTCTGAGGTAGGTGATCAAATCAATAGGCTTTTGCAAGTCTTTGATGAATTGGCTGACATGCACATTAACCAAGAGAAGGAAACCTTTCATAGAAAGGTAAAAAGGGTCAATTCTCAGTATGGTGATTGTTTTCTCCAATGGGATGCACTGAAGGAAAGCTAGGGAGATCCTGGTAAATTCGATGCTCTATGGACAGGATCATTCGTCATCACTCAGGTCTAGGGGAGCAACACTTTCATGCTGCAAAGTATGGAAGGAGAAACATTTTTTGATGGCCCAGTCAGTGGGCAGTTTTTGAAAGTTTATGTTATTTAAGGCCTTTAGGCCCTGGCATTGTAAATAAGTTCTTTTTACAAGTTTTAGTTTAGGCTTAATTAGACTCCATGCCCAATGGAACACTAGGACATATTGTTGATCTTCTTTTTGTATGTAAGGCAGTGGTCTGTGGTTCTTTAAACCTCACAGGGAGGCTTTCATCCCCAGAAGGAGCTAGTGTTAGCTCTGTTATGCAGTGCCGACGTTCTAAGGTTAGAAAGGAGCATGGTCTATTGGTTGTGTCCGAAGAGAGCTCGCAATGGTCACTTTTCTCTTTCTTCCTTCATCTTGCTCACCTCTAAACCCTTCCCATTCCCTGAATAAGCCTTCTAAAAACCCGACAAAGTCCCTTTGGACCCCAGCTCCAAGCGCAAAACCCCAAACCCACCATAAAACCTTACCCATATGCCCTCACATGCTCATAAACCCCTCCTCACTTCCCCGTTATTCATCACCCCCCACTGATTGAATGACTCCCATCGCACTCGATAAAGGCAACCCACTCGACCATTTTCCACTGTTAGATGCATCTCCACCTGATCTGACAGTCTTCGCATTCATCACGCCATCAACTTGATTAAGCGATAGCGCATGATGAGAGCGGTTTTTCTCTCTCATCCACTGCTACGTGCCGATCATTGAATGGAATCGCTCGGCCCGAGATTTTACCACTTAATGCCCGAAGGTGGTGCAATGAAAACCATTACCGCACGACTAAACCATCCCCGCTCGTTAATTCCCATGCAACTCCATCGCTCGATGACCGTCTAATCAGCCTGCTGAAGATCCAACGGCTCGAACACACCCCGCTCCCACCTCGACCGATAGCCTCTGCTGAACCATCTATGCCGCTCATTTACCCAATCCAATGGTCATTCTTCTCACTCACTCAAATCGTCCACCTACCCATGCATTCCATGTCCTCTGACCATTTTGTTGCCTAAAGAAGGAGATGACCAGCTTCGCCATCATCAGTCACAGTCAGACCCCCAACAACCAAATTTAACAAAAAGCATGGCCAAAGGGAGAAAAGGACATAGCATGACTCTGTAACTGAATTTATTAGTCATGGACTCCACCAGCACGAGCACTCCACCCGCCTAAAGGAGAGCACAACACCTGAATAGATCAGATTCACACAGTCAAGCAAGCAACCTCATTCAAAGACTCTATCAGGCAGTTAATTGTATTTGTTGGTCAATTATGACCCCTCTATACCTAAATGGCCGAGTGCCATAGCAATCTAAGCTTATAAATACCTAGAAGCAAGATGTAATCAAGGTTGGCATTTGATGTAAGGTTCAACTTCTGGAGACTGTAGACATTTTGTCACTCGCAGCGTCTCATCTTCATTTTCAGCTAATGCAAGCTTCTTTTGTTGTTAACTGCTCACTGTCCACTTCCTTCTTGTTCTAAGCTTGTGCTTGATATGTTGTGCTTTTGAGCTCTTGGCATTTAATCTCCGTGTTAAAGTATTGATTGAATCAGTGAATAGGTTAATCAGGTTTCTTTCTATCTAATGCAGGAGAGCTCTCATCCTGTCTTTGCATTAATAGATTAGATTTATAGGTTTCTTTACTAGTTGCAGCTGGCCATCACATGGTCTTTTGCATCCACTAGTGTGGTTAGTATTCCTCATATTCACCTTATATCTAAACCGTGGGCATCAGTGGTCTAAAGCCTTGTAGTCTGAGGGTGTTCATGCATGTCTGGAGTGAAACAAAGTGAAAGTGGTTATCTGGCTTGAACCAAACCATTATTCCTTCCATTAAACCTGAAACAATAGTTGAATTTATATGTTACCAGGCATTCCAAGCTACAACCTAGGAGAGTTTCTTGGAATCCTAACACCACCAAATGCCAGAGAAGATGCAAACTATTAGGCAAACATTGCATCCAAGGCTAGTGGATCTTCTGACACTACTCACTTTTCTGTGATGTGCAATTATGAAGCCTTTTTGGAAATTGAAAGCCCACATCGATTCTTAAACTACCTGCTGGGGGATATATAGCAACCCATAGAAGTGATATGGTAATGGAAAGAAGACTGTTGTGGGTCAAATTTTGTCTTAGAATGGTTGGATCAAATCCTCCTCTCAATCACCGGATCTCTGCAGCTTTCGACACACAACCTTGGCAATATCTCTATTCAAAAGACTCGCTTCAAATTTTAATGTTATAGCAACATCAGTCGGCACACGTTAGCAAAATCCATGATGGTATGCAAGCATATTATGCGGGAGGTGTTCCTCATCTTGCTTTGCATTGCAAGCATTGGATTGGAACCAAATGTTTATGGCCCCTTCTTTCATCCTTTCGTTTCGTAGGCGCTCACCAATTTTGTTTCACGCTTAGTGTCCTTGCCTTTTTTTGAAGTCACAAAAGATTGTGCTTTGCTTCAGTCCTCAAAATTGAGCAATGGAATTTTCTGAGGAACGGTGCTGGAGGGTTTGATAGGACAAATGCGTCCGTTGCAGAACAACTCATCGACGGACAAGATTGGTCCAGAAAACATAATCGGTCCAGAAAATGCCCTCGCCTCTCCACGCTCTGGCTATTTCGCAGAATTCCACCTCAACCACGACAGATCTCCTTAGATGTTCCTCCTCGATGGTCTGTAGCAACTTACTCATGCTCCACACCATCAGTAGCACAAGCATTCATGCAAGCCTATGGACAGCTCAAGCACTCAGCCTTCAGACAGATCTTCCGAGCATGCAGCATGGAAATCTTTCCACATGACTTCGCTCTTCCCAAACCACAACCACCTCGCAACAATCCGCAACAAACTAGGTCAGTGCGAGTTAGAAACACGGAATCGTAAAGGTCTTCACGACTATACACCACATATATGTGATTATCGATAAAATGAAAACGTTGGGAAGGGTAACAGTGGGATCGACACGATTAGCCCTCCAATCCAAGTGATGATGTCACCTTAGTCGTGACCTTCCCTCAACATACAGGATCAACAACCCTGAAGCTCTGATACCATGATAAAATATGAATATATTATCTAAATGGCTCTCCAGGTGAGATACCTAGAGAGCGCCCAAGCACATCACAATAATTAATAATGTTATTAGGTACATATGAGATTTAACATAGCCTCCAAACGAGACTCCTCAGTGGACTTTGTTGATATTTTTATTTTAGATGTCACTGTACTCAGACTAGCCACACACCACTGGTGTCCATAAAGACGACGCTTGGTGTCTAGGAAAGTGTCCTCCTCCAACAACCAGGGGGTAATGGCGTTAAAATCGTCCATGTGCAATAACCTTTCTATATACAAGCTAGGTTGTACCTCTACACAAACACAACAACGACTCTTTTATCTATAGACTAGAAATATTGGCCCTCCTTTGTACCCAATATGGCCTCCCTCGTCGACCAAGCCGAGTTGTGCATGAAATGTGTGAGAATGAGTTCATCTGGTGATGATGATGGTGTACAAAGGCACATGGGCAATTATCATTCCAATCTTTGGAACAACGATTTCATCCAGTCCCTCTCAACGCCCTATGGGGTGGGTAATAGTTTAGCTTCAGCTTCAATTCATTATACTCTTCTGCATATTCATTCTTCAGATTCAACTAATACAATAAATTTCTTCTGATCGAAATAATTTCAGGCACCTTATTTCTGAATTTCTGAATTTCCTAGAACCTAGATACAAGTTGAAATTATTTCTAAATTTCTTGGAAACCTAGATACAAGTTGAAATTATTTTTGAATTTCCTGGAAACCCGGATGAAACTTAATTGAACCTTCAGAGTTCAATAATATCTTGGGCCAAATACTCTTCATCATCTAGTAAAGATGAATCGTTTGTTTATAGTGTGTAAGCCAACCTTGGGTGTAGCTTGGATCGGGACCAAGGACACGCCAATATTCAATCTACACTTCATTCTCTACTTGTTGGTTGAGTTATGCCTCCTATGTCAAAATCAGATGTTTCAACTAGAGCTGAACTTCCCAAGTTTTCTTTTAGGAAGAGGATAGAGAGCAAAGAGCTTGCATTTACCTCCAGGAACCAGACTCGAAAACAAGAAAAGTGCATGAATGGGACTCTAGTCCCTCCACACCGAGAGTTTATGAGCCCAGCACCTCGTAACTTCGACATTAATCTATCCTGTGCATTTTTCCACCCCATCGTCCTGATCACACATGTAAGGCCCAAGGTTGAGTCGCCCTCCAACCCTGTTACCCGTTATTTCACATGTGACAAGAGTCTCGAGAGGGAAAATGATCTATATCGCACCTCAATCGGGGATTTTCTTTTATATTAAAATTAAATTAAAATAAAATATTTTGTTTATGAAATAACTTATGTTTTTGGGGCATGTGGTATTGATGCCTATGGTATTCTAGCAAAGCCTATTTACATGTTAATAATATCCATGGTAAAATGGGGGTGAGTATTCATGGTTAAAAATCTTGTCATATTATTATAACATATTTCGATTGTGAAATAAGTTATGGTTTTTGGGCATGTGGTATTGATAAACCGTGATATTGGCCCATGGTATTGTAACAAAGCCTATTCACCAAAGTTAATACTATCCATGGTAAAGTGGGGGTGAATATTCATGGTTAAGAATGTTGTCATATTGTAAGTTTATTGTAGGAATTATGTTTTTATGTTCTTGTTAATTCAATTTAAATATGGCTATGGAATCATTATTTTAACTTATAACTTAAAATTGATCTTAATTTATAGCTACTTACATGTTATATTTTTTTAATGTGATATGTATATTATGATTTTCTTTTATCTAAAAAATTTGTTTAATTTTATTAATAAACACAAAATCAAAATATAACAAATTGAGTTTCATTATTTTTATTACTTTTAGCTTTTTACTATTAATTGAGGCAACATTTAAATGTTTACACTCATGTCCGATAGTAAATGAGGTTTATATAACTTTTAACTTTTTATTTATTATTTTAACTTGTCATTATTATTTGAGTGAACATTTAAATGTTTACACTCATAAACCTCACTAACATATCTCAACATTGAAATTTAAACAAACTTCTAGTATGGATATGTCATATTTTCATGATTAAACATGCATTCTAATTTGAGTTTGTGGTTTTTGATATTAGAAAACCATTTTAAATTTAGTTAAGTAGAGTTTTGCATTAAGAATCGAGTATTCTAATTTGAATATGTTTCTATTATTAATTTACTAATGTTTTTCTACATATGTATTTTTTTTAATTCGGACTGGATTGATTGAGTACAAAGGAGGCTTGATTTATGAAGAGTAAGGCACGTTCATTGGTCCACAAAGGAGAAGGATAACAAATGATAAGTGTTGACTTACTTAGCCTAGCCTCCAAACGAGACTCGACTTAGATCTTCACATGTACATGTTACACGCTCACCAGAACGCATTGACTGAATTTTTGAAATGTGATTGGACTAGTCCCAATAGGCGGCGCTTGGTTGGACTTGTGGCACGCAAGAAGAAGCCCCATATATAAGGAACCGTAGCGACAGGGTTGTACCACACCAACGCAGTAGCTATTTTATCTTACCCACCACAAATATTGGCCCTTCCCTTCCCTTCCCCCTCCTTTCTATCTATCTCATCACTTGTACGCATGGCCTCTGTCGTCGAGCAAGCCGAGCTATGCAACAAATCTGTGAGCATGACTTCACCTGGTGTACAAAGACGCACAAGCGATTACCATTCCAATCTCTGGGACGACGATTTCATCCAGTCACTCTCAACGCCTTATGGGGTGGGTAATCACTACTTAGCTTCAATTCAATTTATTCTTCTGTCGATTCCTTCATCACATTGAATTAATAATACAATTGAATAAATTTCTTCTGATCCAATTAATTTCAGGCACCTTCTTACTGCGAACGTGTTGATAGACTTGTTGGGGAAGTAAAAGAGATGTTCAATTCACTTACACTACTCACTCCCCTCAATGATCTCCTTCAACGTCTTTGGATGGTGGATACCGTTGAACGTCTGGGGATCGATAGGCATTTCATAAATGAAATAAAATCATCTTTGGACTACGTTTACAGGTTGGTCACTGTTGCTTGATCATCATTCTTTGTTGTGGAATACATGTGATTATAACCATACATTATCTTGGTCTGTAGCTATTGGAGCGAAAAAGGCATTGGGTGCGGTAGAGAGAGTGTTGTTAGTGATCTCAACTCAATTGCCTTGGGATTCCGAACTCTTCGACTACACGGATTTCCGGTGTCCTCAGGTAGATATATACCCGGTACATTTATTACTAACTACTAAATCGGTGGTTTCAGAAAAGTTGAATTCTAGTATTTGTAATTTTTCGGCCTCTCTCATGGATCTGCCTTAATAAATGTTTTCATTTTATTTCATCTCAGATGTTTTGGAAGTTTTCAAAGATCAAAATGGGAAGTTTGCAGGCTGCTCTGCCAATGCTGAGACAGAGGCAGAGATGAGAGACATTCTCAATTTATTTAGGGCCTCCCTTGTTGCCTTTCCTGGGGAGAAAGTCATGGAAGAGGCTCAAACATTCTGTACATCATATTTACAAGAAGCCCTAAAAACGGTTCCGATCTCCAATGATAGTCTTTCACGAGAGGTGAGGCAGCCATATCAATTCAAATTCACAAAATAGAGTATTTTATTGTATGCCTTTTAGATTTTTTAATAGCAACAATACTGTGGCTGGTAGATTGAATACGTTATTGAATATGGTTGGCTCACAAATTTTCCGAGATTGGAAGCAAGGAATTACATGGACGTTTTTGGAAAGGACACTAGTCCCTACATTAAGTAAGTACAGTATATTTATATTATATATATTGGAGTAGGCCCATTATTTTATTTCATCAAAGTCATCTAAATTACAGGAATTTTATGCGAAATCCACTTTGCATTCGCCTTTTCAGGACAACCACCACCATGACCGACAAGCTCTTAGAACTTGCAAAATTGGAGTTCAATATCTTTCACTCGTTACAACAAAAAGAGTTAAAACAGCTCTCTAGGTAATGAGCTGTCTCCAGGATTATCATGTCTTTTTTCACAGACAAATTCGGATTTGAGTGGTCTCGTATTCAAAATATTATATTATTTTGTGTGCAGATGGTGGAAAGATTCGGGTTTCTCTCAACTCACATTCACTCGGCATCGTCACGTGGAATTCTACACTTTGGCCTCCTGCATTGCCACTGAGCCCAAACATTCAGCATTCAGATTGGGCTTTGCCAAAATGTGTTATCTTGGAATAGTTCTGGACGACATCTATGACACTTTCGGAACGATGGAGGAGCTCGAACTCTTCACAGCCACAATTAAGAGGTAGAAGTGGTGAACACTAATTAGCTTCCTTAGATCGATGGTTTAATCCAATAGAAATTAAAATAGCAACTAACTGTGTGTGTGCGTATGATGATCAATCAGATGGGATCCATCCGCCAGGGAGTGCCTTCCATAATATATGAAAGGCATATATATGGTGTTTTACGATTGCGTTAATCAAATGGCTCGAGAGGCGGAGAAGAGTCAAGGCCGAGACACGCTCACCTATGCTCGAAATACGGTATGGAAAATAATAACCCATACATACATTTGCAGTGAAAAACATATTTATTTTCTTCTCATATGTTTGTAAAATATTGGGGTATCCAACTTAATTCGCTTTGCATGTACTGTACTGGTGCGCAGTGGGAAGCCGTATTTGATGCGTTTCTGGAAGAAGCAAAGTGGATGTCCAGCGGTTATATACCCACGTTTGAGGAGTATTTGGAGAACGGGAAGGTGAGTTTTGGGTATCGAGCAGCCGCACTGCAACCCATTCTCACTTTGGATATTCCCCTCCCCCTTCACGTCCTGCAGGAGATTGATTTCCCATCCAGTTTCAATGACGCCGCATCTTCCATCCTTCGACTACGAGGTGACGTGTGCGGCTACCAGGTAAATTGGCATTGCAGCTTCTATATTGCTTCTGTCTCAAATCAAACACAAAGTAGCGCAGTTAACTGGTTTTAAAATTGTTTTTGGAGTTGAAATTGTTGGGGATTTTTCTGGTAAAATCCCAAAAACAAACAATTCAAGCACACAGAGGCAATGCTCTGTTTCCTTTACTCCAGGATCTTTTTGCACAGGGAAGCTTTTTAAATTTTTTTTTACTGAAGAACAGAGTATTGCACCACCATAAAAGGATTTCTATTCATTAGAACAAAATCACTGATACATATTCATCCTCTTTCACTCAGAGGGATTCACCAAAACATTTTAACAAAATTACTCTGTCTCCTTTGA
>APFE031455862.1:46313-120309 GCA_000404065.3 Pinus taeda
TGGGAAATCCTTTACCTAACAGTTGATCAAACCATATTGAAAGTCTTCAACCGGTTTCTGGGTATTAACTTTGGGTCAATCATCAACAAACCATCTGTCGTGTCGTTATGTGTTCAAGAGCTCAGTACAAATAAGCCATTCATCTGCAAAATGTCTGTCATCCATCTTGACCATCCCTGAATCAGTCCTTGCAACTAAATTTCTTCAACTTGATCTATGATTTCATGTCGTGAGCTTGCTTACGACGGATCGCTTTCTATCGACTTCGACTCATTATCTAGAAAGATGATCTAGGAATCGTCGGTACCTTGAAATCTGCATGCCTTAATGGCAGGTTTCTCGCCTTTGATGACAGTTTACATCATCGACTTTCGATCAAAGGATTCCGTGACATGTTCGTCAACACATCATATCACATTTCATGGATTGTGCTAAGTACTTTGAGGGCCATTGTCATTATTGGTGGTTTCTCTCACGCTTGTTAACAGTTTACATCATTGACTGGTAATCAAGCGGTTTCTACCATGTTCGACTTCGACACATTCAAGCGCATGGATAGAATCGTACTGTTTCGGGACGTAGAAATGAAGACCCTGGATCTAGTTTCCATCATCCAGGTTGCGAGGAATTTTGTATTCATTATATTATGGACTATTCATAAACAGATGGCTGTGTCCATACTGTGTCCACATGTGTCTGTACTTATGATGTGTTACGAGATCATTCCTATATCAGAGCAGTAGTTAGTCTCCTAGCCAATTAGTCTTCTAGTCAGTTTTCAGTCTCTTAGTCAGTTTTTATCTGAGCATTGGAATGCCTACCTCAGCGATGATATGATCTCATATATATATTTTGCATTGAATGTTTTTACAGGTTCCAACCGGGCTCTCCGCAAGATGATCTTCAAAATGATAAAGAACTTCACTCTTCCTATATGAAAAATGAAGAAATCCTCATATACTACAGACTTCGCACTTTAGGGGGAAATCTGTTACACAAAAATATCACCACCTTGATTATTTGCAGTCGGTGTAGGCCTATCATCACCTATCCCAGCTTCCTAAGCAAGTCTTAAACCTCAGCTCTTCAAAATAAGCTTGAAAAAAGAGAGAAAGACATCAAAAAAGCAATATAACTCTGGTTCCGCACTTTCTCTTAGCTTTTCCTGCGGGCTCGCACCTTTTGTTCAAGATATCTGCGTACTTATACGCTCTGTATGTAAAGGGGAGGGTGCGTACCCCTGTAAAAGTCAAAAGGCGCAATTTTTATCTTAAAAAACTCATCTTGGGTTGATTCCAGAGTTTTCTAGAAGGATTTGTTACGTGGATTGTTCGCTCCAAGTGGTTCATGCATCCCATCATAGGAGGAACTAATCCCTTGTTGAGAGGAGCTATCCCTTTGAAGGAGGACTCTATCCCTTTGAAGGAGGAGCTGGTAACTGATCTCCATTGCACTATAAATTGAGGCATTGCGTCAGTGGCCAGGGAGGTTAGAAGCTGAACTTTTGAGGGTAAATGCTAGTGAAATCAAGACTTCCTATTTGAGCTTAAGAGGAGAGATCACATACCTTTTTGGCCCCATTAGGGAGTGAGTGAAGCTTGTCAAAGTAAGAGGAGACTTCTTGTTGGACCCTGGAAGGAGCTTGTACAACGTCAAGGCAAAGGTTGTAAGGTTCTTTTCTTTTGAATTAATACAATCAAACTCATTTTTCTCAACAAGTATCTTATGCTATTTGTTTCATGGACTCCTTGACTTTCATGTTAAATACGTTTTATAATATTGGATATTCAGGTGCTATTTAATCGTTTGCCTTGTTTGTGCTTGCAGGTTTGTGAAAAAGGAACTTACTTGGATCAAAGGAGCGAAGGCATCTCCAAACTTGCGTTGGACATGAGGTAGGCCTTAAACACATTTGTTTGCCATTATTTATAAATCGCATTTAGAGAAAGATAGTCTGGTTGGTTTGCTTGTCATTAGGTCTTCATTAGATTCTAGGAAGGTCTATCTTGTTCGCAAGATCGACTCATTCCGCGTGACACCTTCTGTTAAATATTTTTGTTCGGGATCTGACTGTGACTAATGATGGTGGAGTTGGTCATCTCCTTCTTTGGGCAACAAAATGAGGACGTGGAATGCATGGGTAGGTGGAAAATTTGGGTGAGCGAGAAGAATGACCGTTTGATCGGGGAAATGAATGGCGGAGATGGTTCAGTGGAGGCTATCAGCTGAGGTGGGAGCGAGGTGTGTTCGGGCCATTGGATCTTCAGCGGGCTGATCGGACGGTCATCGGGTGATGGAGTTGCATGGGAATTAATGGGAGAGGATGGTTTAGTCAGGTGGTAATGGTTTTCATCGCACCGCTTTTGGGCGTTAAGTGGTAAAAGTCTGGGACCGGGCGATTCCATTCAATGATCGACAAGTAGCAGCAGATGAGAGAGAAAAACAATTCTCATCACATGCTATCGCTTGATCAAGTTGATGGCATGATGAATGCAAAGACTGTTAGATCGAGCGGAGATGCATCTGATGGTGGAAAATGGTCGAGCGGGTTGCTTTTATCAGGTGTGACGGGAGTCGTTGGATCAGTGGGGGGTGATCAACGACGGGGAAGCAAGGAGGGGTTTATGAGTGTGTGAGGGCATATGGGTAAGGTTTTATGGTGGGTTTGTGGTTTTTCACTTGGATTTGGGGCGCAAAGGGACTTTGTCGAGTTTTTAGAAGGCTTATTCAGGGAATGGGAAGGGTTTAGAGGTGAGTGAGGTGAAGGAAGAAAGAGAAAAGTGACCATTGCAATCTCTCTACTGACACAACCAACAGACCATGCTCCTTCTTGACCTTAGAACGATAGCGCATCATAGCAAAGCTAATAGATGGATCCACATCTGAAGAGGTACTGGCCATTGTTACAAATTCTATAAAGACTGTTGGCTTTCGAAGGACTTTCAATCTAATTGAGTTGGTGAGCATTAGCTATATAAATTGTTTTCTTTTTTAGAATATAATTTTGAATTCAGTTCCCTTTGCCGTGTTGGGGAATAGTTGGACATTTTTTCAATGAGGGTTAAGGATTGTGGGCCTTACTTTATCCAATTCCATACTCTCTTTGAACCAATAGACTAAGCATTTGGATAGCAACGATCTGGTATTTCTGCCAACAAATTTGGCCTGGAAATTTAAATTGTTTGAGAAATTAGAAGTTGTAGGTTGTGGAGATCTGAAAACCAATTGGGTAAATTTATCTTCTAAGTTATTATATGCCACAATGAAAATGTGGAAGTTCGTGCTGATTTGAACCCATCTTCATAAATATGTGCATCAGAATTAGATATTGATAGCATTTCCAACTTGTGAGAGGTCATTTTGTTTCTCATCGCCAGAGTCAAGGGCACTAAGACCTGCGTGGCACATAAGCCATAGTCTACAAGGTTCTGCAGTTGAAGAGCTGCCAAAGGGAGAAGTTTCCCACCTGTGTGGTAACAGGGTTGTTGGAGCTCGTTAGAGGACCGTGTGGAGTCAAAGAGGAATTTCGAAGCGAGATAAGTTGGACTTTAACTATATTCAATTTAAATATATGAATAATAAATATATAATATATCTTATATTTAAATATATTACTATGACACATGGCGAGTCTTTGAAACAATCTAGCTTAAAAATACAAAGGAAAAATTTTACATATGTTTCTCTAGTTATTCTTAAGTGAAAAAGTAAAGAAAATCTAATGTTTAAGCATTGATTGCCACATACAATATGCACACACAATCTTATGTGATATATACACATAAACAACAAAAGAAATACTCATTAGCATGGCATCCAAGATATCACTCTTACATCGAGGTGTCACACGCTTCCTTAACCCATCCACTGATTCTAATTTCTCAATTAAGGAGATCGGTATTAAGGATGTCTTTTCCATTTCTTCCTGCGAAGGTTTCAACATAGGCTCATTGTTGGCTTGTTGGGGCCTAACCCAAGTTTAGAGTTAATTAGCCAAACATATCCCTGTACTACGGCCCTTTCGACAACAGTCCATGTAAGGCGGACTAAGGTCTCACCCGAAGCAGTATGGGGGGATGATAAAACCAAGTTTCCACACCCTTAAGATGTCTGAGTGGTTGACTTAGTCCAGCTGTGAATACCTTTGTGCAGGTTACTTGGCACACTTCCCTGGCCTGGTTATATTTGTCTTCGCACAACCCTAACTAGGGGTTGTGGGACTTTCACGCTGCTAGAGTAGTGATCTGCACTATTTCCCCAAGCCACCCCGCGAATCTTACTTATCTTCTTATAATAGTTATTTATCTTCGCATAAACATATACCTTATATTATATTCACTTATTCAACACATTAATATAAGTTTGCACAGTAAATAAACAGTAAACTTACAATTCATATCCAATATAATTCAATGCATAAAACAAGAAAAGATACACAAAAATATGGTAATACTTCTCTTTATTAAAGCTTCCAATGGTTACAGACTCAACCTGCACTGTGCACTCAGCTGCAGGAGTTCGTACACTCAACTGCGGACTACTAAGCCTCTGCACACTCAGCTGCAGGGGTTTGCACACTCAGCTGCATAGCCTTCTCCTACTCTACAACCCAAAGACATGACTCTACACTTGACTCAATGCTTCATTATTAGATCTTCATTGATTCTTTTTCCTTAGATTTCTCTTTATACTTAGCACCTCGCTCTATTTATAGTATATCTCTCAAACCAACATTACATTACAAAAGTAAGGGTAGACAACCCTATGAGTCCACTACAACTTCATGCTCTGCGCCCATAAATCGTGAAGTCTTTAGAATGGACTTAGTAACAACTTGGGCTTTAAGCCTCGAAACTTGCCCTGGGGGGATCCTACGCCCAACATGCCCCCAACATAAACATTGTGACTCACCCTCCAGTCACTCTGTCAGTGCAGAGATCTTCACGCGGAGACCTCCCAACTCTACTCGGATGGCTGCAAGGTCGGAAACGCATTGAGCGACTACTTGGTGTATTTCTTTTATGCATTGTTCGAGACCGGAGTGTCGGAATTGCTCCCCTGTATCTATTCCTGCGTCCCCTACATCTGCGCGAGCTTGCCTTCAATTATTGTGGTGATTATGAAGGGCTCATCGATCCAAGGGTGAACACGTGCCTTCAAAACCACTTCTCTTTGTTAAGCTACATCTACTTGCTCCTTAAGCGCTTTGGGCTATTGCATTCATGTGAGCCTCTATGAGAGGGCCACCATCTACACAATCCCCTTGAGGTTTTCATACTACTGTTGTAGCTCACGTGCCTCTATTTCTAATTGTTGTATGTTCATTTCCTCCTACAGATTGGTAAGGACCTCAAACGATTCTTCCAACATTTTGGTACAGTCCCTCACTGCACTACTAATCTCCTCCATCCCCGATGTAATGGCATTGGGGTGTTGTTCCCTTACCTTCGAAAGAGTTGAAGGCTGTGCCTTCAACCACAACTCTTTTATCTGAAGATTCAACTCCACTGAACCTTGGCCATTTCTTCTTGCATCTTGCACAACCCTGCTGCTAATCTTTGGATGCGTGCCTCTTCTGGTGCTTCTGCTGGGATGGCTAGCTCAGTGACCATCTGGAAGGCTTCTTCAATTACCTACACCATTTTCCTATTCTGAGACATGACCTCGCCGCGTTGTAAGCTCAACTACTCCATGTTGATCCTTTGTTCACTCAACACTTGCAGTGTGTAGCTCTCCCTAGCCCGTCGTTCTACAATAATCCCATCCTGTAGAAAATAGAGCGTCTCTTGAGGGAGCGTAGCCATGTTGATACCTATGGCTTCCAATGTACTAATCGTAGGCCTATTAGCCTCATTTCCTATAACCAGTGCCCCTTCTAGCAACACTATTGTGTTGGTCGTACGAGCATGCAACATTTCCTCAGTTGCCGCTGTTCCTACTGCGAGGCTGGTCGAGAGAGCACAAGCCCAAGGAGTGCACACCTGCAACTCCTAAATCTATGATTGGAGGGCCCCCAACACAATCTGATGAATCTCCTCCGCAAAGTTCTGGAGGGCCTCTGTGGTGACGTTGCACACCATCTCTCCTATATTGTGCAGATCCCCCTCAGTAAGGGTGATCGGGTTGATACATAGATTATACGCTCTTACGTTATTATGTAACCCCACCTGCTCTCTCAGGCCCTGGCGCTTCAATAGTGTCAACGTTGTCTGTAGGTCCATGCTGCCCTCCTCTATCTCTGTTTCCCTCTCTTGCTCCTGCTCAGGCGAAGGTGATTTCCGGCCCTCGCGCTTTGTTGTTGTTGCCTTCTGTGCTTCCACTGCAACCTTCTGCTGTTCTGTTATTGTCTACGCAACATCCCACGCATCCTGTGCCTTTTCTACTGTTGCTTCTTTCCTTCTCTTTTTTTCCAACTGCGCCATGCATAGTTTTTGCTCTTCCTTCTTTTTTTGCGCAACAGACTTTTCCACCGAATAGATGTCCGGAGCACGCCATTCCAGCGTCCACCTCTCAAGTACATCAAAGATCATATCATCTGTGGCTATATAGGGTAGTTCGTTCCACTTCTTTGTAGGGTCCTTGCGCACCTTGAGGTAGATGTGATGAAATTCCGCTTTAAACTTTGTGAAACTTTGTAGGTTGTTGTAGATAGTGGGTGATAACCACAGCTTGTGGTTAATCCCCATTCTAATGTTCATCTCCATGAACACCTATAATATTTTACTGTCGCAGATCCAGATTGCGTCTTCAGCGGCCCACAATGAAGAGTACTTCGCAGCTTCTGGGAGATCCTTTGCAATTGTGGGGAACTGATTGTCCTCAAGCAATTCCCTAGCCACCAGCACTATGGATAGTAGAAGCCATGCATAGTGGAAGGTTTTCCCTTGTTACTGTGCCTCGCGACAATTCTCCAGGAACTCCTTGCACAAGAATTTGGACCAGTTAAATTAGACCCTTTCTGCACACGATATAGCAAATGCCACCATCGGCATGGGCACCTCATCTGCGTGGCACTTCCTCATGAACTTACCTACTAGTATCTGAGTCGCAACTCTAACTGCCTTGTTGTTGATACTAGAGATTGCGTAGCCCATATTTTTCTTCTCGAGCTTGTATTTTTTTTCATGGCCTCCATGATGTCCAAATCACTGATTTTACCCTCCGAAATGTCAACAAGGTCTTCTCCTTTACACGGGAGTTAGGTAATTCGATGGATTAAGTGGTCCATGATGGGCATGGGCTCCTCTAGCCAAAAACACCCACCATGCACCAGGTAGAGAAGCTGCCTAATGACGAAGATATTCACTGGGGCGCAATGGTAATGCGACACTGAAAGCAGGTTCAACAACCCTGCCTTTTCGATTCCATGTAACGACTTGCGTGGATCCAACTTTATGAGTCCTGTTGTGGTGTTCTGCTTCGGCTTCATGAGCTGTGCAATCACCAAGTGAGGGAATTTCTCGTGGTTGGTGAGGTCCCAATATTCGAACTTTAGACTCGACACTCGTCCCAGGTGTGTGACTTCAAAAATGATATCGTCTGGGAGGAGCAGAGTCTGTAGAGAGCTCTTGCTCTCATCGAGTCTTTAGGCACCTTTGCCTTCCTCTTTGACGAAGGGACATATGTGGGCACCCTTGTTGGAGGTTGCGTAGCCTCGGTTTCTTCCTCCGTGTCATGGTTATGGGTCATCCACAAACCCACACTTCATCAAAGTCCATTTGCTAGGCTGCACACTGTCAGTATCACAGTTGGTCACAAGCATTACAGGGTATCTCTATCCTCGTATATTCGTTCATCATGGTTATGGGTCATCCACAAACCTACACTTCATCGAAGTCCATTTGCTAGGCCGCACAGTGTCAAAATCACAGTTGGTCACAAGCATTATAGGGTATCTCTATTCTCGGATCTTCGTTCATCACGGTTATGGGTGAACCACATAACAACCTTATCTTCGGTGGCTCTTCATATTCAACAAAGGCTTCACAGGAGGGAACTTTACGTGATGGGGACCATTGCTTCTTAAGGAGGGAGGAATGATCCAAATGGAAAATGGCATCAACCCATGGCACTCATCCACCCATGGAATTTACCCATGGTATTGTAAGTGGCATCCACCCATGGCATTGTAAGTGACATCCACCCATGGTATTCATTCACCCTTGCTAATTGCCCATGGTATTGTGACATCCACCCATGGTATTCATTCACCCATGCTAATTTCCCATGGAATTGTGACATCCACCCATGGTATTCATTTACCCATGGAATTGGCTCGTGGTATTGTGACATCCACCCATGGTATTCATTCACCATGGAATTGACCCGTGGTATTGTAACTGAAAAATACTATAAGTAACAAGTCACACTTTGTAAAAGGACAGATTATCTACCCTAATGTAGCCTTTACAGTTCAGAGGCATGTAGCCACACATCTCTTCTCAGAGATAAGGTACCATCGCCTAGCTGGTTTATTTCCATTTCTGGTTGTAATCATATTTCAATATTTTCCATTAATGAAATGAAGTATTATTTCCGCTGCATCTTTATGTATATGGTTATCTCTGTAATTTGTTGTGTTCCTTTTTAAGTCTGGATCAATAGCGCAACAAGAGGCAGAGCGCAGACATATGGGTGGGGTTTTTGCTGAGTACCAGGCCTATGGGCAGGAGTTCAGGGAAGCCCTCTCATTCGAATATTTTGTTCAACTTCAGCGGGATAGTAAACCCTGCGAGCATCACAGAGGGTACCAACATTACCATGATGGTGACACCCACCATGCAGCGAGTGGATTCCACTTGCCTATGTTTGATGGTTCATTAAGCAGTTCGGCAAAGGCTTGGGTGGAGAAGCTGGACATTTATTTCCAGCTTAACTAGATGTCAGAGAGAGAGGCCATCAAGGTGGCAACATTGCATTTGGATGGTGAGGCCCAGGATTAGTGGTTTCATGGGATGGTCACACTAGGGCACTCCATAGTGATGACATATGTCGAGTTTACCAGGAGACTAATGGAGTGATTTGATCAGAGGGATCCAGAGGAACATTTTGTCGAGCTAACAAGGCTCAAACAGGCAGGGAGCCCAGAGACCTACATTGCAGATTTCTTGAGGGTCTCTGTGATGGTGCCAGACCTATCCATGGCACAAAGGGTCTATATGTATGTTGAGGGGTTAGCAGAGCCACTTCAGGGTTTAGTCCGACCCACTAAACTAGCCTCACTCCAGGACGCTATCAGCAGGACTCGAGACATACAGGATGTCTTACCTAAGACCTGGACACCTTACCCCCAGAGACAAACTTTTCAGTCTAAGGGGAAGGACGTGAGGATTCCTCCTCGAAAGGGGAATCCAAGACGAGTACAACTTGACCACGATGCCAGGAGGGAGCTGAAGAAGAAGCGGTTGTGCTTCACCTATCAGGAGCCATGGGCGCCAGGACATAGATGTGCTGCTGGTAAAGCACATTTTATTGAGGTTGTCTCCGAGAGTAGTGGAGAAGAAGATGATGAGGAGGATGTGGAGGCAGGAGATAGCCATGCCATACAGGGACCTTTGCCACCTCCACCAGCAGCAACAGGTGGTGCATCTTTTGCACCCACCAGAGGGGCCCTTGCAGCATTCCGAGGAGTTCCCAAGTATCTGATGCTACACGTATGAGGGACAGTACGTGGTCAGTGCATATCATTTTTGGTTGACAATGGGGCCACCCACAACATCATCGATGCACAAATGGTTGAGCGGAGAGGTATACAGACAGAGAGCTTCGATGGGTTTTGAGTCTTGGTCCTAGGAGATCAGACCACGATGTGTGCTCATTATGTTCTAGAGCTTTCAGTGACGATGGGCACCTACACATTGACTGACCACTTTTTTTTGGTCGATTTAAACACCGTTACACCTTCATTGTTGGAGGACAACAATTATGTAGACACCAATCGTGCCTTTATGGACACTAGTTATGGGTGGCCTACGTGAATATCAACAATGAAATCTAAAATAAAAATATCAACAAAGTTGAGTGACGAGTCTCATTTGGGGGCTATGTTAAATCTCATTTGTACCAAATAATATTATTAATAAAATCAAGTAGCCATTGTGTACCCTCGAGTCAATATCATTCTAATGTGAGTTTTGTCAATTATCCTTTGCACACTAAAATTATTTTAACGAATGGGCAATCAATCTTTTATTATTTGAATAAAGTGGCCCACATGAAAACTCAAGAAAATTACACGCCTTTACAGCTCGGAATGAAAGGGATATATCTCAATTTAAAGAATTAAATGTATTTTAATTAGTTTTTTAATATTGATCAATTAAGTTGTTTTTTTGTATGAAAATAAAAAATAATTTTGAATTTTATATACTCATTAAAATCAACAATAATTATTTAAAATCTCCAACAACACAAATTTCCATTAAAAAATATAGCTTACAAGAATCTTTTGCCATAAGAATTATAGGCCCAATGGTTAGTCAAGCATGAATGAATACTACTTATTTCTATTGAATTTCTAGCAATAAGGAATAGTACTACTTGTTTCCATTGAATTTCTAGCAATAAGGAATTATACCTGCATCAAGAATCAATTTTGACCCCTAGTGCCTATTGTCCTTTCTTCATATTATGTGTGCATAAAAAAGACATGCATGCAATATTAATAATTGCAAGCAAAAGAGAAGTACCCGGGAAATACAAGCAAGTGGAGTAGGAAGTAAGAAGATCTAAAACTGGAGTCATGAGGGATTCGTAGATACCATTTTTAAATCCAATGAGCAAGAGGATGGGAGGCTAATTCAAACTTAAATGTTTATAGGATTTGCCAAACCCAAAGCCTTTCATCTTCAAAGCCCAATACTAAGATGTAATTTCAATAAATATGTGATACATAGTTGCAAGAACTCCATAACAATAAGATTCTATTGTATAAATATGATAAAAATTGTTAACATTCTATTTTTTTAATTATTATGGTATATGGAAAAATTGTTGATAAAGAAAAAAATATTAAAAAATGACAAATAGACAATATTATGAGAATTTCCTTTTTTTCTTGTTCTCTGGTTCTTTCTTGTCTTTTTCTTAGTCTTCTTTCTTGTTTCCTCCTCTGCTATTATATGGGCCTTGGAATACCTAAGAGTCCGAGCCTTGGAATACTTAAGAGTCCCCATGAGTATGAACTTGCTCTTCTCTTATATTAGAGACTCAATAAAATAATCTATTGATGGCACATTCCAATTTTTACTCATAGATTTTGCACCATGGAAACAATATAAAAAAACAGAGCACTCCGGTCCTATCTTAGAAAACACCAAATTAATGAGTTGAACTTCTTTTCTATCTATGCCGCAAGCTTTTACCTAAGTCATTACTCTCTTGAATATGGAAAATTAGTACTATAAAGTCTCAAATTTGGAGACAGTCATTATGATCATATCATTGTTAACATGGTGTCCCCTCAACCCATTTTTCTTGCTAAAAAATTCCTACAATTTGGTCCACACAATATTAGGAGTCTTGTACTCATCCATATGAAAGCAATGAATCAGGGGATATTGGCAAAGAAAAAAATATTCCCATGAGCACCATCCATCTTGTTTAAGTATTTTATTTTCTCATTGGCTGAATTAGGCACAATTTTAGTATCCATAGTGATCCTATAGAGCCCCTTTCTATGCAACGACATGAGGCTCTTATGCTTCTAGTCAAAATAGTTGAAAGGAGTGAGGTCAACTAAACATATATGATCCATGCTCTCTGTCATCCATTATAAATTGTTAAATTTGCAATAAAAACCAAATATTCTTCAAAAACGCTTATGCTCTAATACCATGTATTATTTTAATCATAGGCACAAAATCTAGATGTGAGAAAATGCTAAACTAGCTACTTTCAAAACAAGAGAGAAGAGAGAAGAATTTTTAGAAGATTCACAAAGTAACCAAAGATAAAATTTGAACTATTGAAAGAACATGAGATGACTTCTTGATGACCACTTGATGATACATTATCATTGAACATGAATATGATATATAGACTCTTCAAGAGGCAAACGAATGTGAACATGGTTTGGATTCTATGTGCATGCACTCAGTTTCACTCAAAAACACTTTTCCTGGTTCAAAAAAACCGCCAAAATGAGACTAGGAGGCCTACAATTACCAAAATATCCTAAAATGGAGTGAACTAGAAGTAAGTGTAGTTATAAATTAGTTAAAAATGATTAATAACTATGACATGCAAAAGAACTAACTGGTTAAACTCTAAATATAGGACTAAAATTCAACTTAACAATAGGTGAACAAAGAAAAGTGAAAGATAACTGCTTCAAAGTGGGTAGGAAGTGTGAATTCACTCTAGGAAGGCCTACGAAAAATGTAGTATAACTTTATGGAGAGGAAATTATAACCACCCCCTCACACACTGAGCCAATTTCACCAGCCTTCCAGGGTAATTATAAGTCCAAGAGTAACTATGACATGACCCAACCTCCTAGCTCTAGTTGAGGAAGCGGGGCCTACAACTAACCACCGAATAACATCTCAAAACATCCCTTAGGGCTACAAGACACTTAGGGGTCAAAGAACCACCCCAGGTGACCAAACCCTGAGTTGGAGCTCCTTTTCACTGGCCCAATCTCCCAACTACATGCATGACAAGGCTTGAGTGTGGTTGAAGGCCTCCAACCACACGCACAACATTGCCTGAGTGTGGTTGTGGCCCAAATTGTCCAGTTCAAAAGGTGTGGTCCCGAGACCCGAGCCACATTGCTAGGACAACCTCTAGACCACTCCCCAAAACTACGTGAGACTTCTCATAATCATTATTTACATGAAAACAAATCTAAAAATTCATACTCGAATAAAAAAATTCACCTAGATGAACTAAAACATACTAGGAATTTCATCAAACACATAGAAAACATGTAAGCTACATGTCATGAATTCATATTTGATCATAAAAGTTTAAGATTCATATGAGAATCACTGAGAAGGCCCTATTCCCTCTCCACATAGTTGCAACAACACTTATTAATCCATACATTCATCAACCGATCAATAACTAAACAATTCATGACAAGAGCTGTAGAATATACACATCATATGAACATCATATAACCAAAAAATAACTAGCTTATCAACCATGGAAAATTAGTCATAACATCGCCAACAAAATTGATACAAATATACATGAATCATTATAAAATAATAACTCTTATTAACATATGAAAATACCAACCAACTCAAGGACTTCCACATACCACTTGTTGGAAATGGCAACAAGAAATGCTAAAATTAGAAGTGCTAAAAATAACACTATTATAAATAGCAGTTCGGGTACCAGTGTTGGACATAGCAACAAGTAATGAAAGATGGAAGTGCTAAAAATAGCATTGATATAAATAATATTTCGGGATGAATTCCTATTTTAGTTAGTCTCTGAATTAAAATAGAGAAGTAAAATTCAAATTTGATCTTAGCAGTTGTTTGTAAAATAATTAAATTAATTCATCTTGAGTTAATTAGTTGTAGAAAATCAAACATGAAGTCTATGTGGGGACATGCAAGAGTTTCTGCATTGATTAAGGAATTTATCCATTAGTTAAAGAGATAAGGATGAGTTGTAATTAGTTAGCTCAGTTAACTGAGTTAAGTCCAGTTAGATTAATTCAAAGAGTTTGTTGAATTAATTAGGAGTTCAGTTAGTTAATGCATGCATGCATGTAACTGCTGCTCTCCAAATAACTATATATTCTCTCATAAATAATTCATGCATGTTAGTTCAATCAGAGACCCAGTTGAGATCAGAGGAAGGGACAGTGTACTATCAGTTGGAGGATTTTTCCTATATAGGAAACTCATCCATGCAGAAGGAATTATCTCCTTCAGGTTTGTGCAGTTATTTCTGAGCCAAGTGAGTAGTGTGAGGTGGGAATTAACACAAGTGGAAGCACTGAACCCCAAGAAAAATTGCACAAGGAAATAGGAGGCTTGGGGGGAAAAGGAGAAGGTTTATGAGAAGTCTTTGACTGACTATGAGTATCATTTGGATTGCAGAGAGAGTAGGATAGCTTGAAAGTTGATTCTCTTTGTAATACTGAACATATTTCCACTTGTATGATAATACAGAGATTGGGTTTTTAGGCTGAGGCTTTCCCTGGGTTATTTCTTCTGTGTTATGTATGATTGATTTCTCATTCTCAGTTATATGTGATCTCATTGATCTTGCTCAATTCGATTAAACTTCCGCAAAGTTTGTTGTAGAAGTAGATCTTGTATTTTGCTTTAGTATATTGCATAATCTGTTGATCTACAATGGGAAATTCTACATGGTATCAAAGCAAAGGTGATCAAGGCTAAGAACAATATACAAGAAGGGAGAAGTTCGAATTTTGTGGCTCCTAAATATAGAAATTGAGTTCTTATCACATATCAATTTCACCAATGGCGTTCAACAGTTTAAGACTCGAGTATGCCCTTGCTGGCAGCTTGAATTATATAGCCTAGAAGGATCACATGGAAGCAGTATTAGAGGATAACAGTCTAAAGGACTTCATTGATCAAGAAGTCCCCAAGCTGACTGATGCTACTCAATTGGCGGAATGGAAGAAATGTGTGGCTAAAGCAAGGAGAATCCTTCTGGAGGTAGTTCGAGACCACATTGTCTGGAGCCTCCATGGGAAGGAGACACCGTTTTCGATGTGGAAAACATTGAAAGATCTATCTCAGAACAACAACGATCAGAGGAAGCCGGTGTTGAAAGACAAGCTTCGGAAAATCAAGTGTGAAAAGGGCGACATGATCTCTACATATCTAATCAAGCTCACCACCTGCAGGGATGAGCTTGGAAGTGTAAGGACCATGACCGTTGATGATGACATGGTGAGTCTTGCACTCGTCGGTCTTCCTAAGAGTTGGCATGGCTACCAAGACTCGGTAAATGGAAGAGAAAAACTGCCAGATTGGGAACGACTTTGGTAGGATATGATGTAGGAGGAGATAAGAAGAAGCACCAGAGATGGTTCTTCATCCAAGGAGGATGAAGAAAATTGTGCCTTAGTGAGTAAGGCCAAGAAAGGGAAGGAGAAGGATTCTGATCCCAAATCAAGTTCTTCCCATGGTGGGAAGAAGTTTGACAAGTCGAAAGTGTGATGCTTTCGTTGTCATGAGGTGGGCCATTTTGCTACAAATTGTCCACTGAGGAAATCCAAGAAGAGATCCATGGAAGGATCAAAATGTGAGGCATTGGCCTCACAGTTCGAGTTGGATTTCACACCTTTCGCATGCATGGTTTCATCCATGGTGGGAAGTGGTTTGTTTCTTTACAGTGGAGCTTCTTTCCACGTGATCAGCGACAAGAGTTTGTTCAGTACCTTGGAGGAGATAGATCTCTAGATACTCATAGTGATGGGTAATGATGAAAAATATGGTGTCTCAAGTGTAGGCATGGTTGTTTTTTAGAGGGAGCATGGAGCTCACATTACCTTAACCGATGTCAATTATGTACCAGGACTGAGGAAAAATCTGGTGTCGATCACCATGCTGGAAGACAAGGGCTATGTTGTAGTCTTCAGTAAGGGAAAGGTTTTCCTTCGACACATCACCACGAGACAGGTGAAGCAGATTGGTTCACGAGTCAAGAACCTGTATGCTCTTGAGGTTAAAGATGCATGCAAAGCCTTGAGGACCAAGGCAACTGATGGAGACTTGGTGGTTGAGAGGGAGAGTAAATTACATCTCAACATGCAGTGCCAAAAGAAGTCTTAGACAATTGTGGAGGAGCCACAATTGGTGAAGCAACTTCAGGAGGTCGTGGAGCACCCACAATTAAAGAAGCCGAGAGGAGATCGAGTGGAGGCATCCACTCATGCGGAGACCTCTAGTAGGGGGAAATTTCAATCCAAATGGGCAGAGGGATCACATGCATCCATACCTCCAGGTCGAAGGTGGGGCGATGTGGAGTGACAATCCCAAGAAGGTTGGAATAGGGGCAGGATCATTGAGGTACCCAACCTCTTTGATTAGACCTTGCTACAGGAACATCGATGAGGAGTAGCAGGACCAGCTGAATGGGTAGAGACAAATGCAGATGGAGCGATAAAGAGAGCTACAGTGTAGGAATCCCAAGACAACGCAGAGCTAACAGGCTACAACAAAGCCAGAGGCACATGAGTATTGCGCCAATGCAAGATTGCACAGAGAGGTGTGCAACAATGCAATATGCATGGATTTTGCAGTAGCTTAGAGGTCACAGAGGGAGCTTTAGCATCAGAGGGTGTTTCTAGCCCAACAGGGAGGTCAATTGAGAGATTTTTTTTTGTTTCTAGAGTTGTTGGAGCAACAACACTTGGGAGAAGTGTTGCATGCATAACATTCCAAAGGTTCAGGATTGGGTTCAAGTTGAATTCCTTTCTTGTTGAGAGGGAGTGTCGAAAATGGCAACAAGAAATGCTAAAAATATAAGTGCTAAAAATAGCACTGCTAAAAATGGTTGACCATGGTTGATTTCCATATTGAGACAATCCTTGTCACAAGGCAACGTTGGACCATGCTTGACCATGATTGATTTTTTTTTTTTTATATTGAGACAATCTTTCTCACAATGCGACGTTGGGTCATGTTTGATTCTCATATTAAGACAATCTTTGTCACAATGTGACATTCAACCTTGGTTGAGTGTGGTTGACCATGGTTCATTATGATTGACCATGATTGTTATTATAAACCCAAGCGAATAATAAAGCCAAGAAATTGATATTATAAAGCCAAGGGAATAATAAACCCAATGGATTAATACTAAAACCCAGAAAGATTATGAACCCAAGAGAATAACACTAAACCAAAAAACTAATATTATAAACCCTAAAATAAATATTATAAACTCTAAAATTTTTTGATAAGTAAATATATGGAAATTTAATAGATGTTAGGTACAATGAATCTAAATTTTTTTTATTAATTTTTATTTGTTATTATGATATCTTAAATAAATATATTATAAATATTTATATTCAAATTTTATGATTATAAGTAAATATATCGATATTTTGTGTGAGCAACTTTATATTTACAAATTTTAAGCGTAAAAGTTAATTGTGCTATAAATTCGTTTTAAAGAGTAAATCAAAATCTTTTTTTAATTTTTTAAGTTAGATTAAATTTCACATAATCTCCATTAGATAATCTCATCATGACTACACATTCTTATAGTTGAACAATGCATTTTCTTTTACCTTATGTATGATTAAATGTCATCCCTTAGTTTGAAAATAAAAGTCAAGTTTGCTATTAAACAAACATTTAAAAAATATAACAAAGATGTTCACATATTCTTTCCACGTTCACATATTCTCTCCACATTTAATCCCTTCCCTCAATGTAAATAAAAATAATAATAAAAGGTCAACGATGCCCCCATCCACCGGGGGTCGATATAGGATTGCCTACTTTATAATGATCAGTTAATATTATTATTTTTTTTAATGAAAATTAAAAATCTGAATTTTATATATGTTTTAAATATTATATTTTTTTATCTCCTTAAGTTTTAGACATTTCAAAGTGAAAATTTTATTTACATATTAGAATTCTAAGTGGTATATGTTACTTAGAATTCATGTATCCTTATTAGGATAATCATTCATAACTCAAATAATTATTTTAAAAACAAGAATAGTTACTAGACCATAATTTAGATGGGTTTTTTATCCCAAATGTTGTGAGGTCTAATTGGGACGTTATACTAAAGAGAACCTCTTGAATGTCAATGGGACACTTACCCCTATAAATAGTAATTCTGGCCTAGAAGGAGTCCCCAAATGAGATGGATGGTAGGACCCATTGATCATAACATTCAAATATTACTAGAGATGAAATTCCCACCCAACAACCTCTTACCCCTCTATACATTATAACAAGAAACAACTAAAGGGTCAACTATGTTTTTGTGGATTGGGTAGTAGATAAAGATACACATATGATCGGGAAAATTTCAATGAAAGAAGCATAAGTGACACTGACAACCCCAAATAATTACAATCTTCATAAAAAGGCTCAAGCGCCTAATATTTTGTTGTCTGCTAAAGGAAAGACTTTGCTTAGATATTCCCCCAAACTAATATCAGTATTTTTTATTCTACTTCCAAAGTAGATCCTAGTTCCTAAAGTAGCACTAAACAACCTATAGCTCTTCCACAAGCCATCCACCTCAACACAAAGTAGTCACCCTCCAACCTCTACTAACGGTAACTCTCTAGAATACAATATGATTGAGGACATGGATAAGACTCAGGCTAACATTCCTATTTACAATATCTGTAATTTACCATGCTAATGAGAACTTATCATGAAAACTTTCAGCCTTCTTCCAAATCAAAGCCATCATTGAATTTTGAAACTTCAGGGAAATCTAATACTCCAACTCAGAGTGGAATAAATGTTGTCAAATTTGCTATGAATCTTGATAGTACTCGAATTCACTAAAATTCCTAGGCTTTACCTTTCCTCTTAATGTTTAAGATTTTCAATCATAATATTCACGATTGGCTCATTAATTCTGGAGTCTTGTTTAATGTCATGTCATACTCTGTATGTAAAAAGATTAATTTGAAACTAGCAAACATGTATAACAATATTATTCAGTTGGACGGGAATAAAATTAAAGTCATTTGTGAGGTGAAGGATGTATTGGTAAAATTATCTTTTGCCCCCAGGATACACCAAGTAATTAATATTGTAGTGGTTGATATACATGAGGCATATGGTTTGTTGTTGAGAATAGATTGGTCACAAAAGTTACACATATATTTTATTTTAGATTGGTCTAACCTGTGGCTATCGTATAAAGGAAAGAGTAAGAAAATAAAGGTAGATATTGAACCACATGAAATATAAGGTGACAGAGATAGAGAGGCCGAGTGAACTAATTAATTTTGTACACTCCACTTTGGGAAATTTATATTTGGAAGTTGATATTAGCTATTATCAAGCCCATCCATCTCTTTTTCATCAAAAACCTAGTTTGATCTTCTTTAATGTTCACATACTAATGAAAATTGATTAGTCGTAAATAAGATAGCTATACTAACCTAGGTGTAAATACTCAGAATTTTATTGAGTTAGAATTTGATACTAACATTTCTACATTTTATTGAGTTAGAATTTGATACTAACATTTCTACATTGTTTTTTTTATTATTTTGAAACACAAGGTAATAATATAGCTATAATGACCTAGGTGTAAATACTAAAATTTTTATTGATTTAGAATTTGATACTAACATTTCTACATCATTTTTTCGATGATTTTGAAACATAAGGTAATAAGATAGCTATACTAACATAGGTGTAAATATTGACAATTTAATTGAGTTAGAATTTGATACTGACATTTCTACATTAAATTTTTGATGATTTTGAAACAGAAGGTGAAGCTAGCACAAGGTCTATCCTAAACATTACTTTTTGATGATTTTGAACACAAGGTGAATCTAGTGAAAGGTGTATCCTAATCGACCAACAGGAATGGAAAACCATGATATTATGGAAATTAGATTGTATTCAAGGTACAAAATTTTAGTTATGGTTTACCTCCACATCGAAAATAATATTGCAAGAGGTATAGATGCCCATGTTGTCTTTTATAGTGTTAAATATTATATCCATTTCTCTTTTCTTAAACCTTGTTTCTAATTCTTCGTTAAGTACAACTATGGAGAACCCCATCTTCTTTCTCCAAGCAATCTTCTAAATCTACTTCTATTCTTTTGAATCCAAACAATCTTTAAATGAGTAGTGACTACTTTCTTCTTTCTTTTTCTTTATAATAAAATTATTCTTTTTATATTAATAAAAACATTTTTTTTATATTGATAAACACAAAATCAATGCATCATTTCTTAAAATAAATTACTATCCTGACAAAACCATATTCCCCACTATAATATTTCAATATTGAACAAAGAAAAAAAGTATACATGTTTTCATTTAAAGTAATACAATTAAAAAAAAAAATCTTTTTTTCATTTTCTTTTCTAAACATTTTTTAGACTATTTTGGGATGTTTATTAAATGATTATGTTCATTCTAAATAAGGTTGCATCTCAAAATATTTGATCCTTGTGGTCCTTTGGTAGATGTGGAGTTAAGATAAGAGATTCCATCTCAAAAGATTTGATCCCTTGGTCCTTTTGTAGATGTGGAGTTAAGATAATTGTTAATTTTTTTTTTAACCTAGAGGAATTTGGAGCATGACACCTTCCCTACCAATAAATTATTAGATGGACTCACATTACTTCCAAAAACAATTGAGCACCCCACTCAAATTAATTTAATTATTAATAAAATTTTAACTAATGTTTTTTTTTATTTTATTTATATATTTTTTGTAATTAATATAGTCAAAATTTTATTATAAATAAATTATATATTTATTTTTATTTTTATATAATTTAACTAAGTGAAATGTTAAATAGAATTTAACATTACAACCTCTCTATCTTATTGAATTAAGAAAGATACCATTATCAAATACCATTTTTTTTATTTATGAAATTTTTAATTAAATGATTGTTAAATTATTTCAATCTTTTAATTAATTGAAGGAATTGATAACCCCATAACTATAAGTCAATCTTTGGGAATTTAAAAAAAAATCAAAATCATAATCTTATGTTACTATTTCATGAACATACGGAAGAAAATATGGATAATATGCAATAGAGTTTACACAAATATTCTTGTAATAACAGAATGCAAGAAAACCTTACCAATAAGGACTTTCATTTTACCTACTTAATGATTCTTAAATATAGATAGAGTCAATCGTTCGGCCTATAAAAATTCAAAATCATACAATGACGTTACTATTTAATCAACATAATGGAAAAATATATGGTTGATGTGCCCTTGACTTTATACAAATGGCCACCCATTTACATAGAGGTGTGGCCACGAGTGCCATGCCAACTTTCATAGCCCAGAGATGTGCTTTCTGATTGGAATTTGTATTTGGAAGGGTTAGAGAGACAACAATTCAAGTACAATCTGCATGACCAAATTCTTTGTTTCACTGTTGGCAATGTTGAATCGATCTCGGTATTTGTAGAGGTGGTAGTAAGTTCTCAGAACGTCGAAAGCATATTTATTGGAGGAGATGGGAACATTGTTGTCTAGTTCAGAAACTCCCAATTTCTTTCTTTCATCTTTTCCTCTATCATGCTCTTTATGTGATTGAGAGCATCTTCTTCTGTTGCTCTAGGGTTGTCCTTCATATAGTAGGATATAGACGAAGCTTCTTTACCACGGCTCCGCTCAGCCTGCATTCACCTTCAAAAAATTCAACATATACTTAGGGGGAGCATGGTCAGTATTCAATGTTTATACTCAGTCGATCAGATATACAAAGGGAGAGAAGCCTTCATTCAACATTGCTCAACCCCTTTACCCTTGATGTCAAAGGGGGAGAGAACTTGGTGTTTGGAGAATTCTTGGTGACTTGGTATATCTACAAATGTGTTTACAGGTATCTACAGGTGGTGGTGACAAACATCAAAGTGCTTGTTGTCATCCAATCCAAAAGGGGAGATTGTTGGCATTACGACAAATGTGTTTTCCTTGATAGAAACCTACATAATAAATATGTCAACATGATAATAGCAGGATAAGTATTCAGGACAATACAAATATGATAGACGACTTGGACAAAGTAATATCAATCCAGAGATAGAGGAATGAAAAAGATAACATTCTAAGAAGTATACATAGGTCCTGTGAATAGAGGTTGTGTCCATACGCGTGTATGGTGAAGAGAGGTTGCATACAATTTCCGCACCATGGTATTCTAAATACCATGGGTCTTTGCCATGGTATTCAACCATAGTAATGAGTGTGACAATGGGTATTTGATTTTGTCAAAAAATACCATCGACATAACTACGCAATCAGCCTTAGGTATTGGTGAAAGCCTAAGCTATATAAGGAGATGGAGATCAAACTGATAAGTGTGCATGATTTGTTTAATAATGAATTGGTTGATCTGAATAAGTGTACCAAGGAATGTGATGATGGATCAGATCTCATAGATCTGAAATGACTACACATTGAAAAATATGCTTATGGGTTGATGGATTTCTGATGATGATGTTATGATATGTGTCTTTTACATTATGTGCCTAGATTTAGGTTTGATTGATGATATGTTGCATAGAAAAGCTATTATTCAGTAGTTATAGATATATACTAATGGGACCAACCCATACTTTTGTTTATGACTATTATTATTAATACTCCAGCGTTGTGATTAACAAATGTATTATTGGCAATAATCTGGGATCATTGCTTATATGATTAACACTAATCAATCAGATATTTCTGGATGTTTGTTGGAAGCATTTATTGCAGTCTTTAACATTGCTAGCTTAGCTGTACTCACCTTGGTTATTGTTTCTCTTTCGTTGAAGTTTGCAAAACCCTTGGCATTTGGTATTTGGTCATTTTCTTTCATGCTCCGCAAAGTGTTTATAGTGAGGGTTTGATCTGTCAAGAGGGTTTGTATGCAACGATGGCTTGTTGTAGAATGATGCCTTGTTCGCCTCTAGTTGTGATTTCCTCTCCCTGGTTAATACTTTGCTCCGTGTACGCTACTATCTCTGTCATTTTTTCAACTATCTTTACACTATTCACTGTGGTTGCACTCTCGATTTAACTTGTTGTTGATGCTCTTGTTTCCAGGTCACGTTCACAACGGATCCTGGGCTTGGTTTCATCCGATTTCCAATCAGGTATGTCCTCTCCTCCTTGCTATGCTTACATGCTCAATTTTTTAGTGGTGCTAATGTTTGTTGCTCCTTGTGAGCAAGGTTTCCATTTGTATTCACGACCCAGGTTCGAACCTGAGCCATGAACGCTCACTGTCCCTTGGTAAGTCAAACAGTTCTTCTATTTCCATAGTACTCTGTTACTTTACACCCTCATTTTCTAGTAAAGATTTACTGACTAGCTTCTGTTGCTACGATTGCAGGTTGGGGTTTTGGTTCTGGAGCGATTCGAGGGCTAGACTCCATCAATGGAATGGTTAGGGTCATTCTCTGCTATGAATACCTCGGTTGTAGTCTTTCCTCTCTATTCTTTTAATATAGATAGCCAATAGGTTAGCAATGCGAGAGTTGGCTCCTCTGACTGCTATTTTCTGTTCAATGGTTTTGGCTATAGCTTGTAAATTGTCTTATTGTTTTTCCCAGCAACAGTATAGTCCTACAGGGTCTCGAACCCTAGCCTTGATGTTTGTCATTATGGACGACGTTCTGGTCTCTAATTGTTGTCTTATACTCTTGAGAACTATAAATCGTTACTATGTGCCAACATTAATTTGTTTTTATATAATGGAAATGGAGAAATGTTTGTTACAATGGTTACCTCTGTCATGGGGAATTTCCACTGAGTTCGCATCCTGCTTTCTCTCTGCCTTTGTAGTTGTATGCGCCATAATACTGAAAGTAATGTTGATTGTTGGTGTCATTGTCTCGTTCTTTGGGATACTCTGCTTTCTATTCATCGTTCAAATGTGGGCAGCTTTGTCTCGGCCTGTTAGGAGAGGTCTACTGGAAAACACAGGAATACAATTTGTTGTTTAATTTTATCACACTCAGTCATTTAATAGAAATGAAATGAAAAGGAAAGATTGCCTATTACAGATGGATTTAGATTCAGGGTTTTGTTTAACAATGCCTTCTGCTATTTATATTACTGTTCCTCTCTTCTCATCGAACCCTTCAAAATGATTTACATTTTATATTTGTATTGTTTTCCCACAGTTACCTGAACTATGCACAGTTACGCTTCAGTTGTTTCTTTTATTAGTTACATAACTGTTAATTCATTTGGTTCTTCTTACTTTGCAATATTTTTTATATTGACATGGATGTCTTTTTTTTGTTCTAAATGGAAGAAACAATTATAAGATAATTACTCACTAAAAGATAGAAAATTGTGACAATGACCCTAACTAACTATATTGTTCCCTAACTAATACTGAAATTAAAAAGAAACAACAAGTCCCTACATTCTTCTTTGACCAATTAAACATAAAGAAACCCATTACTGATAAATATTTCCACCTTGGCAAAGACCAACACCCAGTCATGGTGCCCTTAGCTAGATGCTCCTCCATCAGGCTCCCGGGGTAAAAAGAAATCATGACCCTAGTCCATGAGCTTCTCGACTGAATAACCCACTTGCTCTATCTGCGTAGCGTTAAGCCATGAACTGTCCTCATTGGGACGGTTCTTCCACTTGACCAGATATTGCAGATACTCTTTTCACTGAGTTCACTTGGCCACCTGAGTGTCGAGGATCCTCTCAATTTCGGGGGGCTGAACGTAAGGCATTTGTCTCATCCAAGTCTCACTTCCATCTTGGGTGTCCTGTGTAGGCCATGTTGTACTATCTTCTTCTGGATTAGTAGTGTATGGAAACAGGTCTGCCACATTAAATATGGGCGAGATGCCTATTCCTGGTGGTAGCTGTATTTCATAGGCATTCGCTGAAAATTTCTAGAGGACTTTGCAGGGGCCTATCTTTTTGTATTTCAGTTTGTTATATGTGCCTCTAGGAAGATGCTCCTTGCACAAATGCGTGAGGACTTCATCCCCCACATTAAACTACACTTCTCTCCATTTCAAATCTTCTTGCTGCTTATATTTTCGACTGTTGTCCTGCAACTTGATTTTCTCCTACTCGTGCAAATCTTTCATCATTTTAGTGAAATATTCCCATCAGGGCTCCGTGTTTCCTGCTGTCCTAGATTTTGCAACTCATGCACTCTGCGAGGATGAATGCCATACAAGATCTAAAAAGGATTGTAACCCGTGTTGCGATTGGGCGAGTCATTATAAGCGAACTCTATCTGGGAAAGTACTCAATCCCACATTCCCAAATTTTCACCGACCAAACTTCGTAGCAAGTTCCCCAAACTTTTGTTTTCCACCTTTGTTTTCCCGTCAGCCTGCGGGTGATAAGCAGAGCTAAAACTTAACTGCTTTTCCATCTTCTTCCACAGGGTGCACCAAAAATGCACTGTAAACTTCACATCCCTATTAGAGAGAATAGACTTAGGTAGACCGTGTAGCTTCACGATCTCTGTAAAGAACAAGTGGTCCACGTGAGTGGCATCACTGGTTTTTCTACAAGGGATGAAATGCATCATCTTCGAAAATTGGTCCACTAATACCATCACTGAATCATAACCCCATTGTGTCCTTGGTAGACCCAAGATGAAGTCCAAGCCGACTGAGTCCCCCAGTCTACTTGGAATGGGAAATGGTGTGTAAAGTCCCGTATTTTCACTGTGTCCTTTCGCCAACTAACACACTTTACATTTGGTCAGAAATCTCTGCACATCCCTTCGCATTCTTGGCCAAAAATAGAAATGGATGAGCTGCTCTAATGTCTTGTCTATACCGAAATATCCTGCTAGACCTCCACTGTGTTACTCCCGACTGATATTCTCTCTCCTTGAGCAACTAGGAATGCATAATTGTCCCCCTTTAAACAATAGCTTCTCCTACAAGTTATAGTCCAACCACAGACTATTTTCCCTCACCAACAGATTCTGACAGGCTTCATACACCTCCTTGAAATCTGTGTCATTCTTATACAAGTCTTTCAAGTGCTCAAAGCCCAACACTTGTATCGTACTCTCCTACAAGAGTAGGGCTCTTCTGCTCAATGCATCTTCCACCTTGTTGGCCTGCACGCTAGTGTGTTTCAACACAAAGGTAAAACTCTGCAAATATTCAACCCACTTAGCATGCTTGCGATTCATCTTATGCTATTGCATCACATATTGGAGTGCAAAATTATCTGAGAACAAAGCGAACTCATTCCCCAACAAATAGTGTCTCCAGTGCTTCAATTCTTGGACAACAGCATAGAATTCCTTGTCATAGGATGAATACTTCTATCTACTTTCATTCAACTTCTTGCTGACAAATGCAATAGGATTGCCTTCTTGGCTAAGTACAACTCCAATGGTTGTACTGGTTGCATCACAGCGAACCTGAAAAAGATTTTTAAAATATGGCAATCTCAGGATCGGTTTTTTGTTATCTTCCTCTTCAACAGCTGAAAACTCCTTTCTACTGCCTTAGTCCAATGAAAAGTCTGACTTTCCTTCTTTATAGTGTCCAACATAGGTGCGCAAATCCCACTAAAATTTCCTATAAATTTTCGGTAAAAACTTTCTAGCCCACGAAAACTACATACCTCAAACAAACGTTTCGGGGATTGCCAGTTGACAATTGTTGCAATCTTCTTTGGGTCCATCTTCAAATCATTTTCTGCAATCATGAAAGCTAGATAAACCAATTATTTTTGTAGAAAAGTACATTTTTTCATATTTATTAGTAGCTTATTCTGCTGCAATTTTTCCAGCACTTTTCGAACATGTCGAAAGTGTTCTCAATGTATTCTTTCAGCATTTCATTCATTAATCGCATAAAGGTACTAGGTGCATTGCTAAGTCTCAATGGCATTACCAACCACTCATAAGTCCTTCATTTGTCTTGAAGGTTGTCTTCCACTCATCCCCTTCTCGGATTCGAATCTGATGATACCCACTCTTTAAATAAATATTTGAAAAATTGCTGCCCCGCTTAAGCAGTCCATCATGTCATCCATCCATGGTAGTGGAAATCTATACTGGATGGTAATCTTGTTGATGGCCCTAAACTCTGTGCACATTCGCCATTCTCCTCCTTTCTTGGGAGTGAGAAATATGCGCAAGGCCTCAAACTCTCCCTTATCAACCCTTTATCTAGCAATTCCAGCACTTGTTTTCTAATCTCCTCATTGTCTTTGGGGCTCATCTGATACACTACCTTATTTGGTAGAATTGCTCCAGGTATAAAGTCAATATGATGACTTATACTTCTCTTGGGAGGCAATTTATCTAGCAAGTCATCCACTACTATATCGCTAAACTCCTGCAGAATCTGTTGAATTTCTGAAGGCAAATATGACACCTCTGTGTGTAGCAACATTGTCTTCGCTCTTCTTACAGCAACATAGCTTACTTCATTGTCTTCAATCTGCTTTAAAAACTACTTTCTACCAATTAACAACACTCTCGTCCCACTTGTTTCCGCTGTCTCTTCTTCCTTGATGGGCACAAGCATGTGCTTGATCCCATCTTTGACAAACTTAGAACAGTTTGTCTTCCCATCATGTACCACCTTTCTATCATACTGCCATGGCCTGCCTAGCAGTATGTGACATACATCCATCGACATTATATCACAATCATTATATCTGTCGACATGGAACTCCACTTCACATTGCTCATCCACCAAAAGCTGATGGCCTTTTTACAGCCATGATACCTTGTAAGGAGTGGGGTGCTTCAACTGCTTCAACCCCAACTTCTCCACCATCTCCATGGCAATCAGATTGTCTGTGCTCCCACTATCCATAATCAACTTACAACATTTTCCATGTGATTTACAAACTGTCTGAAACAAAGCTTTCCTTTGAGTTTGTTTAGTCGTTTCTATGGTTGGCCTTGTTCAAAACTAAGGCTCCCCCTATTTCTGGCACATTTTCTGCTTCTTTGGGAGGTGCCTCTGCTTCCTCTGGTTGTGCGACATACGCACCTCTCTGTCCAGCTTGTTCCTCCTTAGGACACTCAAAAGATCTGTGCCCCCACTTGTGGCACCTGTAGCATTGATAGTTAGCTCCTCTGCCTCGTCCATTTCCCTTGCCTCGCTGATATGGCCTACCGCCTCTTATGCTGTCACCTTTTTCTGTTGTCCCAAAAGTTTTAGAACTATTGCCTTCTTCATTACTGCTGGTAGTTCACCCTTTGCCATAAGACTGTCCTCTTCCTCTACCGATTCCCCATCCTCTCCTACCATTTTGTTTTCTGGCGATCTTCTCCTCTTCTTTCATAGCACTTTGGTATGCTTCTTCTATATTTTTTGGGGAAAGAATACTGATTTCATCTAATATTTCTAATCTCAAACCATTTACATACCTGGTTGTTTTCTCCTGGGTATCCTCTGTATAACTAGCTCTCAAATTTACCCGGTATAATTCTTCAGTGTACTCTCTTACTGTCATCCTTTTCTGTTTCAAATTCTACAGTTGCCGATGCAGTGCAATCTGGTAATCCTTGGGCATAAATCTGCCTTTCAGTTTGGCCACCATCCTTGACCATTTCTTTATTGGCAACTTGTTCATCCTCCTTCTCTCCGCTTGGACACTGTCCCACCACAAGGTTGTGTGTCCCTTCAACTTTGTCACAACAAACTTAAATCTCCAGTCTTCACTTACCTCTTCACGCTCAAAATACTTGTCCTATTCGCTGATCCAGTCCAACAGAACTTCTGTGAACAAGTTGTCGTCATAATTTGGGATTTCTGGTTTAGGCTTTCTACTCACCAATAGGACCAATCTCAACAGTCTCATTTCAGGCCCTTCTTCATCTGATCCATCTGTTGTCACTATGGCTTCTTCTTTGCTATCATCACCTACCTCTGGATCCCTTCTCCTTCCTGCTTCAATTGCCTCCAAACGGGCAGTAAGGATCATGATTTCTTCTTGCAACCCTTCATCTGTTGCTCTCTGAGCACCTCTTCCACGTCCTCGTCTTTAAAACTTCCATTTCTCAAGAAAAACACTAAATCCTACTCTTCTCAAAAAAAAAAAAAAAAAAAAAAAAAACCTACTATGATGGGACCAACCCGTACTTTTGTTTATGACTATTATTATTAATACTCCAGCGTTGTGATTAACAAATGTATTATTGACAATAATTCGAGATCATTGCTTATATGATTAACACTAATCGATCAGATATTTCTAGATGTTTGTTGGAAGAATTTATGGTAGTCTTTAACGTTGTTGGCTTAGTTGTACTCACCTCGGTTATTGTTTCCCGCTCGTTGAAGTTTGCAAAACACTTGGCATTTGGTATTCGGTCATTTTGTTTCGTGCTCCAAAAAGTGTTTACAACGAGGGTTTGATCTGCGAAGAGGGTTTGTATCCAACGTTGGCTTGCTGTAGAATGGTGCCTTGTCCACCTCTAGTTGTGATTTCCTCTTCCTCGTTAATACTTTGCTCCGTGGATATTGTTGTCTCTGTCGTTTTTTCAACTGTCTTTACATTGTTCGCTATGGTTACATTCTGTATTTAACTTGTTGTCAATGTTCTTGTTTCGAGGTCACCTTCACAACAAACCCTGGGTTTGGTTTCATCCGATTTCCAATCAATTTTGTCCTCTTCTCCTTGCTATACTTACATGCTCAATTTTTCAGTGGTGCTAATCTCTGCTGCTCCTTGTGATCATGGTTTCCATTTGTATTCGTGACCCACGTTCAAACCTGAGCCACCGGCGCTCACTGTCCTTGGTAAGTCAAATAATTCTTCTGTTTCCATAGTATTTTGTTGCTTTACACCCTGGTTTTCTAGTAAATATTTACTGACTCGCTTCTGTTGCTACGGTTGCAGGTAGGGGTTTTGGTTCTCGAGTGATTCGAGGCCCAGACTCTGTCAATGGAATAGGTAGGGTCATTCTCTGCTCTGAATACCCCGATCGTAGTCTTTCCTCTCTGTTCTTTTAATATAGATAGCCAATAGGTTAGCAATGTGAGGGTTGGCTCCTATGACTGCTATTTTGCATTCAGTGGTTTCGGCTATAGCTTGTAAATTTTCTTATTGCTTTTCCCAGCAACAATATAGTTCTACAGGGTCTCAAACCCTAGCGTTGATGTTTGTCACTGTGGAAGATGTTCTAGTCTTTGGTTGTTGTCTTATGCTCTTGAGGACTGTAAATCGTTACTATGTGCCAACATTGATTTGTTTTTATATAATGGAAATGGAGAAATGTTTGTTACAATGGCTACCTCTGTCGTGGGCAATTTCCATTGAGTTCGCATCATGCTTGCTCTCTGCCTTTGTTGATTGCTAGTGTAGTTGTCTCGTTCTTTGGGATACTCTACTCTCTGTTCGTCGTTCAAATGTGGGCAACTTTGTCTTGCCTTGTTAAGAGAGGTCTACTAGAAAACAAAGGAATGCAATTTGTTGTTTAATTTTATCACACTCAGTGATTTAATAGAAATGAAATGAAAAGGAAAGATTTCCTGTTACAAATGGATTCAGATTTAGGGTTTTGTTTAACAATGCCTTCTCCTATTGAATATCTTAGACAAAAACTAGGATTTGTCTCTACTTCATCACTTTGTTAAACAAATATTTTCATGTTGAGGGGGAGCTATGTCTGAAATTACTACAATTTACTTTTTGTATGCGGATGTCATGAAGTACAGTCACGTATTTACGTGAGTTCTGATCCAGACACTCACGCATGTTTCTCTATGATGAAGAAATAGTGGGACAGACTCGGGGAAAGGCTTTGATATGTTGCAGACAATTATTATTTGGCATTTTGGTCCTGATGTTGATTAGCTACAATAAGTTATTTCTCAGATGATACTTAGAAGTGATATTGACTTATTATGGCCCCTAAATGACATTGTTTCTTTGATGACTTTACTAATTGATGAAGTTTCTCTAATGACTTTACTGATGAACATGATTAATCCTAATAGTGATAGATGACACTGATCCAAGGAAACATTTTCTATATCTCTCATAGTGCACATTGTTGGCATTTGATTTCTTTAGTATTCCTTGTTGCATAATAATGCCCATATTGCTATTTCCATATGCTCATCGTGATATGGTAAATGATGGTCACTGATGATTATCATGGTCCTGCTACCTCACTATTGAAGTCTTTAGTTTTGGTTATAACTGTCATATTTGTTTCTTGATGTAAAGGTCATGTAAATACCCATGCTGTAAAATTGTTATATTCAAACATGATGGAAATATTGAAGTCCAGTTCATTATGTATGTAATCCCATTATTTTGGGAATTTAATGTAATGATGAGTCAACCATGTAACCCCATTATGTTGGGTAATTGATGTAGGCATGAGCCTTGGTGGTAAGAAAGTTCGTGTCTGGAGTCATGTACTTCTTTGTATACCTTCAAAAAATTCAACATATACTTAGGGGGAGCATGGTCAGTATTAAGTGTTTATACTCACCTGATCAGATATACAAAGGGAGAGAGGCCTTCATTCAATATTGGTCAACCCCTTTACCCTTGATGTCAAAGGGGGGGAGAAGCTTGGTGTTTGGAGAATTCTTGGTGACTTGGTATATCTACAAATGTGTTTACAGGTATCTACAGGTGGTGGTGACCAAACACCAAAGTGCTGGTTGTCATCAAATCCAAAGGGGGAGATTGTTGGCATTACGACAAATGTGTTTTCCTTGATGGAAACCTACTTAATCAATATGTCAACATGATAATAGTAGGATAAGTATTCAGGCCAATACAAATGTGACAAATAACTTGGATAAAGTAATATCATTCCAGAGACAAAGGAATGATAAAGATAACATTCTAAGAATTATACGCGGGTCCTGTGAATAGAGGCCGTGTCCATACCTGTGTATGGTGAAGAGAAGTCACATACAATTTCCGCACCATGGTGTTCTAAATACCATGGGTCTTTGCCATGCTATTCAACCATAGTAATGAGTGCGACAACTGATATTTGATTTTGTCAAAGAATACCATCGACATAACTACACAATCAGCTTTAGGTATTGGCTAAAGCCTAAGTTATATAAGGAGATGGAGGTCAAAGTGATAAGTGTGCAATATTTTGTTTATTAATGAATTGGTTGATCTGAATAATTGTGCACCCAAGAATGCGATGATGGATCAGATCTCATAGATCAGAAATGACTACACATTGAAAAATCTGCTTATGGGTTGATGGATTTGTGATGATGATGTTATGATATGTGTCTTTTATAGAATGTGCCGATATTTGGGTTTGATTGATGATATGTTGCATAGAAAAGGTATTATTCAGTAGTTATAGATATATGCACAATTTTTCTTTAGAAAAATTGTGTACATACATGGATCGGATTTTGGGTAGTTGCGTATTAATTCTACATAATGTGCAAATCTGTACGCGGATATGCTTCTTGAAAGGCACATACATACACGGAAGTGTCTTATAAGGGTCGTGTACATATGATAGGGTTTTGAGGTATATGATGTCTGATCAATCTTGTTTTGTTTGTGGTTGTCAGTCGATGAAGTCTTCCATGATGATCTATGTTTGACAGTGTTGATTTCAGTAATGCAGTGATTCAGTTTTAGGGTTCAATGTTTAGAGATCTATATGTGCGTTAGTCGAAGGGAAAACATGTATTTACATTGGTATGTATCATAATAATAGCGCATATATTTTGATATAAAGTTGATCATGGCTTGAAGTGACAAGATATGGTTTCTGTGATGAACAATAGGTGGTTTGACATTTTGATGAGGAGTTTACAATGAATTGAAATGATCTAATTGCTTTGGTTGTTTGAGATTTGATATTTGGTTTAGTTAATGATTTTTTGATGAAGTTGGTTCAGTGATTTGATGCAATGTTGGTTTCAATATTGTTGTCTAATATTTGGAATGGATCCAGTTTCAAATATGCTGAATAGTGATCCACAAAGAACATAAGATAAGGGGGTTGTAGCTCCCTTCCCGTAGAAGATGGAAAATGAGAGAAGGTTGTAGCTTTCTGTAGGTGGGTGCCTGCATACTAGTATGCGTATCCACTAGTACAAGTATTGTAAGAAATTTCTCTTTATAATAAAGGAAGCAGTCAGAGACAACAAAAACAATGGTTTTTTTCCCACATTGGGTTTCCACCTAAAAATTTTGGTGTTCGTGTTTTGCTCGTGTGTGATGACTTATTATGTTCTTACTACACTTGATTATTGTTTAACTAATGTTTACTGAAATATTGATGTACTAGTTCAAGTTAAACAAATGATTAATCAACTCAAATAATTAGTGAACTGGACATATGCTACTTGTCTTCATGTCAGTCACTTACATACGCAGGTTTACTTCATAGCAGTTGTGTATAGAAATTTGAATGAGAAAAGAAAAGTTTAAGTAGTTTAAAATATTGATTCACCCCCCTCTCAATATTTTTCTATCACAAAATTCTCGAGCTTTGTGATTTTCCAGGTTGGTGCGATAAGTGGATGTCTATATGCTTATCATTTGGCGTCCATCCATGTATTTTTCTGTCTTTTAAGCTGACAAGAACTTGTCTAACCATGGGTTGAGTTGCAGAAACATTGATTAGATATAGAATATGTACATTTCAGTATCCATAGAGATGTTTTGATTAAATTTCACAAAGAAACTATAGATTAGAAGTTATGATGAATGATACCTTTTATTATTCCTAACCATGTTCTACATGGCCTTATAGCTTGGAAATGTAGAAAATGTATATGTGAAAAAGATGGAGATGATCGTAAAAAGGTTGTAAAAAAGAGGGCAATTCAGGACCTTAACAAGAGCCATTGGCAAAGAGATCATGTGGATGTTGTTTTTCTATCGAGCTTGCGTGAAACATCTATCAAATTGCCATCATAACAACATATGAATGTTGTTGATTATAGGTGCACAGTGTGGCTATGATAGATCCATTTGAATTGAGACCTAAAGTTCATTCATAGAGAACCTTCATTTTAAATGGAAATTGAATTTACTCAAGTAATATGTTGAGCGAAACACTATATCATTTTCTTTCTAATGGTTTTGTCACTTTGAGAGAAATTTCCTTCGGAGAAGGCATAAATGAACCCATCAGTACAACTCCTGGTATACGCACCACCATTGGGGGAGGATTGGGCAGGTCGTCATTCTATTGATCATAAGGTGCATTTGTATTGGTCACATAATTATAAAAATAAACTTCATCACTTGCATTTCTTGCACCTCTTTGACGTGTTTTGGGTGTATTTCGCGTAGGTGCTTATGTACAAATACGAGTACCTATAAAACCTTTTTGAATCCAAAAATGAATGTTTTTCGGATGGAAGCTTCTCAACACAATTATGATCCAATGAATCAAATATTGTTGCTCTAAAAGGGTGGTAAATATCTCTACCAATGAAATAAAGAACAATGAATTTATTTTCATGGGATACCTAGTGCTTGGTTTTCAGAACTAAATGTAGACATTTGGCTCATGTTATAAATCTTTTGTAATAGATCTACTAGAAGCTCGTCTACAGTTTTATTTGTTTCTTTGTAAAATTACTTAGTCAAATGTATGAATAACCAATTAATGAACCAATATATTATCTTTATCTAACAATATTCCCTACCATTTAATAATACTATAAGCGGAAAAATATCCCCGGTAAAAAACACGCATTTATACACCATAAAATCTTTCCTTTCATTTTCTAAATGATTCTTGAATTAATAGGTAACTCAATGATTCCTCATTGAATTAATAGGCAACAAGTTTGGTTCCTGTTGGTAGTTGTCTTCCCACAATCTTGCCAGGTTCCCAGCTCAGATCTCCCAGAAGTTGTGCCGCTAGAAAATGGCTATGTTTTCCCAAGCCAGATTCCAAATGTGGGAGCCCTTGATAAGCCTAGACATTCAAATATAATCCCTCTCCTACCAATTATTTGTGTATTTCTATTTCCAAAGCTTGGCCCAAGGGGTTGGCGATTACTTAAGCTACCTCCACCAAATTTTAGCACCCAAAACTCTGATGAGGGTTTCAAGGTCATGAATCCCCAAACCACCATGGACCTTAGGTTTGCAGATCCTTTCCCAAGCTACCAAAGCCCATTTCTTTTTCTCTTCCTCTTTGCCCCAAAGAAAATATCTTTGAATGTTCCTGATCTGTTGCATAACTCCTTTAGGAGCAGGAAGAGTTGACATCATAAAAATGGGTATGGCCTGTGGGATAGCCTTTGCAAGCACAAGGCACCCTACCAAATTCAAAGATCTGCATGTCCATTTCCTGATCTTATCTTGAAGTCTGTTAATTACCAGCTCCCACACTCCCCTACTTAGATGTTTGTCCATAAGAGGGATTCCAAGGTATTTAGAAGGTAACTTATCCCTTTGAAACCCTAGAATTCAGTGTTAAAAAAGAAAACTTTTGATTTGTCAAGGCTTACCTTTGTACCAACGACCATAGAAAATTCGTTCAAGATTTGTTTAAAAGCTTTGGCTTCCTTGACCTTGGGAATGCCCTACAGCATAGTGTCATCCACAAATTGTTGGTGAGTTGAAGCAACTCCATCTATGGTTAGTTTCAGTCCCTATATTCTTGCTTTAGGACTTGCACTTTTTATCACTTTGCCTAGTCCTTCCATCATGAGCACAAAGAGGAAGGGGGAAAGTGGATCTCCTTTTCTGAGACCCCTCGACGGCAGAAAGGTTCTGGAGGGTGATCCATTAAGAAGGATTGAAAAGCTATCCATGGATACTAGGTCCATAACCCATCTAATCCAGTTGTGGTCGAAACCATAAGATCTTAGCATTGCCTTGATGTAAGACCTGCGTAGCTTGTCATAAGTTTTCACTAGGTCAAGCTGTATAATCATACCAGCTTGCTTATTGCTTTTAAGAGAGTGTACCATCTCATGAGCTTGTATGATGTTATTGAGAATCTGTCTTCCTTCCATATAATCAGTCTACTCCTCTGAGACGAGAGCTGGAAGAAGTGGCTTGATTTTTTTAGCGATCACTTTAGAAATAATCTTGTACACCACATTACATAAAGCTATGGGTCTGAATCTATCTGGTGCCATATCTTTTTCCTGCTTTGGAATCAAAGCTATGAAAGAAGCATTGAGAGCCTTCAAAACTATTCTGGATCTTCTGGAGTCTTCCACTACATCAAGGATGTCTTGTTTGACTATTTTCCAGCATGCCTTGAAGAAGTCCCCATTGAATCCATCCGGGCCAGGAGCTTTCCCATTTTACATCTCATTGATAACTTCACTAACCTCATCTTTAGACACTGACCTGTTAAGATTGTGATTGTCTTCCCTTGTTATAAGCTTGGGAATGTACTTCATGAAATTGTTAATGAACATTGACCTGTCTAAGAGAAGCTCCTTTGCAATGCTAAGGAAGTGTTGTACTAGGACGGATCCCACTTCTTTGTGGGAGACAGGCTCTTTCCCTTGAAAATCTCTGAGTTTTGAAATTCTGTTATTTAACCTGTGATGCAAATTTGATAAAGAAAAAAAATTGTGTTTTTCCCCTTCTCTAATCCACTATACTCTAGATTTATGCATCCAGAATATCTCCTCTTGGATGCACCTATCTTCCCATTCCTTCTGTAGAGAGTCAGCTTGAGTTTTCTTTTCTTCGGTAACACCATCTATGATGATGATCTGGTTAATCCCCTAGAGTTTCTATTCAACTTGTATTTTGGCTTTAAAAATATTACCAAACTCTTTTTTGTTCCAATATTTAAGTCTATATTTGATGTGTTTAAGCCTTTGTTGCAGCATAAACATTTTAGTGCCTTGAATGGGAAAATATTCCATCCACCATATGTCAATTTTGTTGGTGAAGTCTGGGTGAGAGAGCCAGACATTTTCAAACCTAAAACGTTTGATCCTTGGTGTACCTATAAATGTGGCTTCAAGCTAGATAGGCCAGTGATCCGATCCTCCAAAGGGAAGGATTAGAGCTGTCATGTCAAGCCTATGAGAAGGAGGTCCTCTAATATTAAGAATCTATCTATTTTAGAGGCAACCTGAGAAGCCCCTCCTCCCTTATTGTTCTAGGTGAAAGTTCCATTTATTGTTTCAGCATCCACTAGTCTCATTTAATTTATGAAGTTCAGGAAGGGAATGGAGTCTTTGCCTAGTGTTTTGGTGCCACCTTTCTTCTCTGTAAGAGATTTGATCATGTTGAAATCCCCTTCCAAAATCCATGGCATAACAAGATATCTCTCTCTTAGCTCCTTAAGGGAGGTGAGAAGCTTGAGTTTGTCTTCTAGTTTTTGAGGACCATAGACATTTGATATAATGTAAGTCTCCCTATCACCCAAAGGCTGAATTTCTAGTGATAGATAGTTCCTGGACGCTACCACATCCAAGATTCCATGTTTCTAGGGATCCCAAAGCATAAGAATCCCTCCTACTAAGTTATCTGAAACCTCTAGATACTCATACTTTCTTAACCATTTACTTTGTATTTCTATTATCTTGTCCATTAAACACTTAGTTTCCTTAATAAAAACCATATCTGGTTTTTCTTCTTTTATTCTACTGCTCATATTTCTTTGTTTCCTTTTACTTCCTAGGCCCCTAATGTTCTAAGTTGTGAGCTTCATTAAGAAAGGTTTGTAAAGGATTAGTTAGTGAGATCTCTCATCTTACCTGAGTTAATCATGAGTTTTCCACATTCGGTCAGCAGCTCATATTGTCTTTCCCTTCCTCTTTTCATACCTGGATTCTTGGAAGGGTACCCCGGTGTTTCCTCCATTGTTTTCATCCCTTTATTCTCCTGGTTGTCATGGTTTCTCTTTACTACAGAGCCCGTCAATTGGGATCTCTAGAGGAAGAGTTGTTGAACCCTTTCAAACTCCTCCTTGCTAGGGAGTCAACCTCTTTGGCAATACCCTGCTCCAGAAACATTTCTAGATCTAAGTTCTCCCTCTCAAGAATCTCATGTAGTTCACGGTCCTCCATTTCCGCCTCACTTGCAGTTATCTCCCTATTGAGCTCCACAATGCTTGGTAGATCATCCTTTTGCTAGCTATTCTTTGGTATGTCCTCCATGCTAGCATCCCTATCCTTCTAATTGGTGTTAGTCTCCACTTCCTGGTTTGCCTCGTTGTTTCCATATTCTTCTTCTAATATTTTGAAATTGTTGTGGCTCGGTTTCCCATCCTCATTGATCTTCTTTTGGTACCATTTTCCTCCTTTCCCTTTTCCCCCCACCTTAGTGAAACCCTCGAGATCTTTATTTGTGGTGGTTTTTGTGTTACTCTCCAGTTTGTTTGATGGGCAGTCCCTATATAGGTGCCCGTGTTCATGGCATTTGTAGCAACTAAATGGGACATGTTCATAGTCCATTGCCTGCACCCATTCTTCATCATATACTTCTAAAATGATCTCATCTAGAAGTGCCCGAGATAAGTCCATTTCCACGCAGATCCAAGCAAAAGAGGTGTATTTTCCTCTTAGAGTCGCATCCGATATTTTTATAAAATGCCCTACTTTATTACCAATAGCCTTTAAAGACTCCGAAAACCAATAATCTAAAGGAAGGAAGTATAGTCTTATCCATACCGATATTGAAGTGAACGTTTCTCGTTCCGTGACAAATTTCATCACCCATGGTCACATGTAAAGGCCTGTAGCAGTGTAAAAATAGGGTCCTCCCTTGAACACTCTGTCTTTATCTCCTAAGCTCGTGAACACCATTGTAAAGAAGCCCTTGGATCCAAGGTGAAGGTTTATTTCCCCCTTCGGTTTCCAGTGGTTCCTTATCCATATGTGTAAGGCCTTTTCCATTGGCCAAATCCCCATAAATTTTCATATAACCGTTTGTTCCGCCATGTGTTCTCTGTGCACGTGTAGCGTTGGGTCACTTAAAACGACCTAAGGAATAATGGTCAACTTGGGTAAACAAACCCTTGTCACACTCATAGGTGCAACTTTCTAACTGCTACCCTCTTTCCTTTTCTCCCTGCTATCTTCCTCATGATTTTATTTCTGTTTGTGATGTTTGATATTTCTTGTGTTAGTATCCTTAGTTATCACCTCCGGTGGTTTCTTGAAGCGATGTAGACTAGTTCCCTGGCTTTTGTTCAGGGCTATTTGACTATGATAGGGAGCATAAATCCCTCCTCCATGACTCGCCATGGTTACCAACTGCCAAATCCTAACTCAAACCCTAGTTCAAATTGCAAATCCCTCTCATCCCAGGCCTGTACCAAAACTCTAGTAAACCCCAAGCCAGTGCTATCTCAACTGTTGATCTCCACAATAAGGTCTTTCATTTTAATTAATAAATGATTCTTAAATTCTTTCAAACTTTTAAATTAATTAAAGGAATTGGTAACCCACAGATATAAAGATAATGCAAAACCTCCGGACTATAAAAATTAAAAATAATAGTATTTAATCAACCATGGAAAAAATATGGCTAATGTGCCATGGAATTTACACAAACGGCCTACCATTTACACAAATGGATGTGCCTATGAATGCCACATCAACTTTCATAGCATCACAAACGAAATACTTTCTGATTTTTACTTGTATTTGGGAGGGTTAGAGAGACAGAGGTTCAAGTACAGTTCGCATGACCAAATTATTTGTTTCACATTTGGCGATGATAAAGCCATCTTGGAATTTGTAGAGGTGGTAGAAATATATCAAAATGTTGGAATCATGTTTCTTGGAGGAGATGGGAACATTGTTGTTTGGTTTCAGAAAATCCCAATTTATTTCTGTCATATTTTCCTCTATCATGCTCTTTATATGATTGAGAGCATCTTCCTCTATTGCTCAAGGGTTGTCCTTCATATAAAATGATATAGACAAAGTTTCTTCACCACAACTCCACTCGACCTAGATTCACATGCCATGCATTCAACATCATCTAATTTCATTTCAACTCCAAATCCAAAACTAAAACTAGTTAACCGCACTACTTTGTGTTTAATAAGCATATAACTGCAATGCCAATTTTCAGTGATACTACTAGTGCCATAAGTATTTATAAAAATCTTTTCATGCACTTGAATACCAAGCATATTCCAATCAAATATCACTTTCTGAGAGAATAGGTCCTTTAACAAAAGGTCAAACTCGAATATGTTCCCTCAAAGGAACAAGTTGCGAACATATTTACTAGACCACTTCCACGTGATTCCTTTGAATATCTTAGACAAAAACTAGGAGTTGTTTCTACTTCATCACTTTGTTTTGACAAATATTTTCATGTTCAGGTGGGAGCTGAGTTTGAAATTACTACAATTTACTTTTTGTATGCAGATGCCATGAGGTACAGTCACGTATTTACATGAGTTCTTATCTAGAAACTCGCGTATGTTTCTCTGTGATGAAGAAATAGTGGGACAGACTCGGGGAAAGGCTTTGATATGTTGCAGACAATTATTATTTGGAATTTTGGTCTTGATGTTATTTGGCATTCTAATGGGTCATTTTACACCTTTTTCGTGCTTCAGTTGTGCTTAGGTAAGGCTCATTTCCCCCTCCTAGGGTTTTGAAGGTAATTTCTCTTGGATGGTAAAATCATCAACAAAAATTGTGTCTTGATGTTCATACACATTCCCCTATCCTTAACGTACCTTATTAAACACTTCCCACCACTTATATCCCTCAAATTCCCCATTTTTCCACAAACCCTAGTTTTTTGCTATAATTTGACAATTTTCTAGGCTAAGCTTGTGTTTTTCCCTTTTGGACCCCTTCCCCTCACTCAATATTTGAAATTCCACCTTCACCTATTTCCTAACATCCCTCCCTACTTCCCAAAATTTCCTCAAGAATTTAGAAGCCCTTTATCCCCTTCATTTCACTTCGTTTCGACAAATCCCCTGTTCCACACATCGGGATAGGTTTTACTCAAATGATGTTTCTGAGCAAGACAAAATGAATTTGGGAAAAATGAAATATTTTTTTGTCTAAAATATACCAAGGAAGAAAAATATCCTTCACATTTTACACAGGTGTCAAGGTTTTAGAGAAATGTCAAAAATAAAGTTGCCTCAGGAGGGTTGTTGCACTTCTAAAGTGGCCTTGGTAAAATCAAGATTTCTCCTATCATGGTTGTCCAAATGACTTGATTTATGAGTGAAATGATATTTAGATAGATATAGCTTTCCAATGAGCTATCCTGAGCTCAATTTGAAGTTAAGGAAGACCTTCAAAAATTGACTGCAACAACACTTTGCATTTAGGTAGCATAATTTTGCACATTTTGACCAGCCTTTGGAGATTGGACTTTTGATAGGGAAATTGACCTCCAAATTGGAAAATTCAAGATGTTCTGGAAAGTGAGCTCGATAAGCTTTCCAACGTGCGATCACATGCCTAATTTGGACATAGGGAAGGCCTCCAAACATGTCCTGCAAAAAGAACTACGCACCTATCAGCTGGCACTATGCACCTGGCATAGGTTTTATACTGAGTTTTGTTCAGGCACTATGCATATAAAGTGTGCTACGCACCTAGGAGGAAGTGCTACAAACCTAGTAGTTGGGCTACGAATTGTTGCAAATTTCATCAAATCGCCTCAAAACTCCCAAATTTCTCCATTGCAAGTAAATAACATCACTTTTTTTTGCAGACAAGAATTGTTGCATAAGTTTTTGGGTTGTGTTGTCTCTCAAAACATCAAACCCTAAGTGTCACTAAAGCATCTCATATATTGTAAAAATACATTCATTGCTGCTGTCCCATATCAGTTTTACTGTTTCCCTAAATCATATCCTCTTATCCATAATTCCCTAGACAACAAACCCTAATTCCCACATTCTACATTTTCACTACCCCCACTTCATTACAAACCCTATTCACATCACTAAAAACCTACCCACTCTCCAAAACCCTACCCACTCTCCCAAACCCTATAAGCCCTACTCACATCATCAAACTCTACCCACTCTCCCTAAAACCCTACTCATCCATAAACTTTTTTCAGCATACATTTTCACACACACTCTGCCCATTTCATTCCTTCACCTTATTTCCAAACATCCATATACAACCAATTTTTTCAAAACCAAGGGAAAACAATGGAGATGGGCAATGAGTATGAAATGGAGGAAGAAACCCTTAGTGACAGTTCCATGGAAGGCATTAAGGAGCAAAGAAAGAGCATGATAAACTCAAGATCTTGGTAGAAGCATGATTGGCCCAACAAAGCACCTAAAAAGGATCACTCATGCCAAATTTCAAGGAATTTGGAGCATGTTTTGTCATTTTTGAAATTTTTAATGCAAAAACAGGTTTTTTAGCAGGTGCGTAGCGCCACCGGTGCTATGCTTTTGATGGGGGGCTCCATTTCCAAAAAAGTTTACATTTTTGGAATCAACATGAAAAGTTATGTATTCTTAGAAATGGATGAGAAATATTGACAAGTTCTGGACCTCCAAAAGGGCCAAAAACGCCCAAAATGTGCCCTCTCTACCACTTTTTTGCCACACAAGAAGCAATCTTAGGAGATTTCATTTTTGGAGGGGCAAATGGAATCCAAATCAAAAAATTCAAGTTGTCCCAAAAATTAGACTCACTAAGCGTTCTAATGAGCTATTCTGCACCTAATTTGGACTTCGGAAAGCCTTCCCAAACTGGCCTGGAAAAAGTGTTATGCTTAGGAGAAAAATTTGCTAGTTTTGCCTATTTATTCAGAATTTCACCCAGTTTGTTGTTAGTTTGACTTTTTCTTCTCTCTTGGTCAATTAATGATGTAATATGATGTAACTTTATGTACTATGATGTAAAATATGATGAAAATAACTTGAGAAGGTAGATACATCAATTAGAGTTGGTCTAAAAATGAATGAATCCATTTCCATAGTTTTAGAGGCAAGCTATTCCACTGCCTATTTTTCAGTTCTTAGTTTAGATCTTGTTGACATAACACCTTGACTCATGGATTCACATAGGTGGTTTGATGCCTATATCTTATACTTTCTTAGTAATTTGTAAAGGTTGGACTCTTGTGGATGCATTGAGCTTTTTTGTACATCACTTTTGCAGTTTGGCAAGGAAATAAACCAGGGTTTTGTAGCATTTTGTAGCGTGCCATCATCTCCCTTATTCTGCATAACTAAATAAATCAAGCGTAAAAGGTAGAATCCATTGGTGTTTCAGTGCTCTGCCTTAGGGTTTATTTATTTTTACATGTTTTCTACTGTTTGAAGAGGACTCATGACACTTGCATGCCCTCTCCAACTCCTCACCAGTCTTTAGACTCAGCATAACATTCATTTCAAAGTGTTAAAACACTTGCCTAGCTTGCCCACCGAAACCTCTGCAAATCTGAGTTGATTTCCCGGACCCAAAGCTGCCTTCCCCATCTGATCCAGTAGCCAACCATTAAAATCAAACAAAATCCTCTGAGCAAACATACCTAGCCTAAAATTAGTTTTATATAAGTCATCTCAAGCCTTCCTTGATAAATTTTCATTGAGATTGACAAAGAGAGAGCCCTCTCCCGACCTGGTAGGGCTAGCTACCAGGTTAAGCATGGTTTGATGTTTCCCTAGACCTACCTTTCTTAGCCTGAGGTAGATTTAGGCCCTAAAAGTTATAATTGTCATATTTGTTTCTTGATGTAAAGGTCATGTAAAGACCCATGCTGTAAAATTGTTATATTCAATCATGATGGAAATATTGAAGTCTGGTTCATTATGTATGTAATCCCATTATTTTGGCATTTAATGTAATGATGAGTCAACTATGTGACCACACTGTGTTGGGTAATTGATGTAGGCATGAGTCCTTGGTGGTAAGAAAGGTCGTGTCTAGAGTCATGTACTTCTTTATACACCTTCAGAAAATTCATCATATACTTAGGGGGAGCATGGTCAATATTCAATGTTTATACTCGTCTGATCAGATATACAAAGGGAGAGAAGCCTTCATTCAACATTGGTCAACCCTTTACCCTTGATGTCAAAGGGGGAGAGAAGCTTGGTGTTTGGAGAATTATTGGTGACTTGGTATATCTACAAATGTTTTTACAAGTATCTACAGGTGGTGGTGACCAAACACCAAAGTGTTGGTTGTCATCCAACCCAAAGGGGGAGATTGTTGGCATTACGACAAATGTTTTTTCTTTGATGGAAACCTACTTAATAAATATGTCAACATGATAATAGCATGATAAGTATTCATGCCAATACAAATGTGATAGACAACTTGGACAAAGTAATATCAATCCAGAAACAAAGGAATGATAACGATAATGTTCTAAGAAGTATAAATGGGTCCTGTGAATAGAGGCCGTGTCCATACGTGTGTATGGTGAATAGAGGTCGCATACAATTTCCGCACCATGGTGTTCTAAATAGCATGGGTCTTTTCCATGGTATTCAACCATAGTAATGAGTGTGACAACAGATATATGATTGTGTTGAAAAGAATACCATCGACATAACTACGCAATCAGCCTTAGGTATTGGCTAAAGCCTAAGCTATATAAGGAGATGGAGATCAAAGTGATAAGTGTGGATGATTTTGTTTATTAATGAATTGGTTGATCTGAATAAGTGTGCACCCAGGAATGTGATGATGAATCAGATCTTATAGATCTGAAATGACTACACATTGAAAAATATGCTTATGGGTTGATGGATTTGTGATGATGATGGTATGATATGTGTCTTTTACAGTATGTGCCTAGATTTGGGTTTGATTGATGATATGTTGCATAGAAAAGGTATTATTCAGTAGTTATAGATATATACACAGTTTTTCTTCAGAAAAATTGTGTACATACATGGATTAGATTTTGGGTAGTTGCGTATCAATTATGCATAATGGGGAAATCTGTACGCGGGTATGCTTCTTGAAAGGCACATACATACATGGAAATGTCTTATAAGGGCTGCATGTACAAATACGAGTCCCTAGAAAACCTTTTCGCATCCAAAAATGCATGTTTTCCGGATGGAAGCTTCTCAACACAATTATGATCCAAAGAATCAGATATTGTTGCTCTAAAAGGGTGGTAAATATCTCTACCAATGAAATAAAGAACAATGAATTTATTTTCACGGGATATTGTTGCTCTAAAAGGGTGGTAAATATCTCTACCAATGAAATAAAGAACAATGAATTTATTTTCACGGGATACCTAGTGTTTGGTCTTCAAACCAAATGTAGAAATTTAGCTTGCATTATAAATCTTTTGTCATAAATCTATTAGATGCTCATCTATGGTATTATTGGTTTCTTTTTAAAATTAGTTAGTGAAATGTATGAATAACCAATTAATGAAACAATATATTATCTTTATAAAACAATATTCCGTGTCATTCAATAATAAATGATTCTTGAATTAGAATAAATGATTCTTGAATTAATAGGCAACTCCGTGAATCCTCATCGATAAAAGAGAAATTCAAAATCATACAATTAAGTTACCACTGAGTCAACATAATGGAAATAAATATTGGTAATGTACACTCGAGTTTTGGGAAAATATTTTTATTTTAATAGTAACGGAATGCAAGAAACCTTTCATTTTAATTACTAAATAAACCTCTGTAGTATGTACGCAATAAGGTCTTTCATTTTAATTAGTAAATGATTCTTAAACTTTTAAATTAATTAAAGGAATTGGTAACCCATAGATATAAAGATAATGTAAAACCTGGGGACCATAAAAATTAAAAATCATAATATTTAATCACCCATGGTAAAAGGTATGGCTATTAAAAATCAGAGTATTTGATCAACCATGGAAAAAAGAATGGCTAATGTGCCTTGAGTTTATACAAATGGCCTCCCATTTACACATATGGGTGTGCCTACTAATGTCACAGCCAGATGACATACTTTGTGATTTGGACCTGGGAGGGTCAGAGAGACAGAGGTTCAAGTACAGTCCGCATGACCAAATTCTTTGTTTCACTGTTGGCAATGCTGAAGCCATCTCGGTATTTGTAGAGGTGGTAGAAAGCTCTCAGAATGTCGAAAGCATGTTTCTTGGAGGAGATGGGAACATTGGTGTCTGGTTTCAGAAACTCCCAATTTATTTCTTTCATCTTTTCCTCTATCATGTTCTTTATGTGATTGAGAGCATCTTCTTCTGTTGCTCCAGGGTTGTCCTTCATATAGCAGGATATAGACGAAGCTTCTTCACCACGGCTCCGCTCGGCCTGCATTCACGAATCACCATGCCATGCGTTCAATATCATCCAATTTCATTTCAACTCCAAAAACAGTTTTAAAACCAGTTAACTGCGCTACTTTGTGTTTGATTTGAGATAGAAGCAATATAGAAGCTGCAATGCCAATTTACCTGGTAGCCGCACACGTCACCTCGTAGTCGAAGGATGGAAGATGCGGCGTCATTGAAACTGGATGGGAAATCAATCTCCTGCAGGACGTGAAGGGGGAGGGGAATATCCAAAGTGAGAATGGGTTGCAGTGCGGCTGCTCGATACCCAAAACTCACCTTCCCGTTCTCCAAATACTCCTCAAACGTGGGTATATAACCGCTGGACATCCACTTTGCTTCTTCCAGAAACGCATCAAATACGGCTTCCCACTGCGCACCAGTACAGTACATGCAAAGCGAATTAAGTTGGATACCCCAATATTTTACAAACCTATGAGAAGAAAATAAATATGTTTTTCACTGCAAATGTATGTATGGGTTAATATTTTCCATACCGTATTTCGAGCATAGGTGAGCGTGTCTCGGCCTTGACTCTTCTCCGCCTCTCGAGCCATTTGATTAACGCAATCGTAAAACACCATATATATGCCTTTCATATATTCTGGAAGGCACTCCCTGGCGGACGGATCCCATCTGATCATCATAAGCACACACAGTTAGTTGCTATTTTAATTTTTATTGGATTAAACCATCGATCTAAGGAAGCTAATTAGTCATCACCACTTCTACCTCTTAATTGCGGCTGTGAAGAGTTCGAGCTCCTCCATCGTTCCGAAAGTGTCATAGATGTCGTCCAGAACTATTCCAAGATAACACGTTTTGGCAAAGCCCAATCTGAATGCTGAATGTTTGGGCTCAGTGGCAATGCAGGAGGCCAAAGTGTAGAATTCCACGTGACGATGCCGAGTGAATGTGAGTTGAGAGAAACCCGAATCTTTCCACCATCTGCACACAAAATAATATAACATTTTGAATATGAGACCACTCAAATCCGAATTTGTCTGTGAAAAAAGACATGATAATCCTGGAGACAGCTCATTACCTGGAGAGCTGTTTTAACTCTTTTTGTTGTAAGGAGTGAAAGATATTGAACTCCAATTTTGCAAGTTCTAAGAGCTTCTCGGTCATGGTGGTGGTCGTCCTGAAAAGGCGAATGCAAAGTGGATTTAGCATAAAATTCCTGTAATTTAGATGACTTTGATGAAATAAAATAATGGGCCTACTCCAATATATATATAATATAAATATACTGTACTTACTTAATGCAGGGACTAGTGTCCTTTCCAAAAACGTCCATGTAATTCCTTGCTTCCAATCTCGGAAAATTTGTGAGCCAACCATATTCAATAACGTATTCAATCTGCCAGCCACAGTATTGTTGCTATTAAAAAATCTAAAAGGCATACAATAAAATACTCTATTTTGTGAATTTGAATTGGTATGGCTGCCTCACCTCTCGTGAAAGACTATCATTGGAGATCGGAACAGTTTTTAGGGCTTCTTGTAAATATGACGTACAGAATGTTTGAGCCTCTTCCATGACTTTCTCCCCAGGAAAGGCAACAAGGGAGGCCCTAAATAAATTGAGAATGTCTCTCATCTCTGCCTCTGTCTCAGCATTGGCAGAGCAGCCTGCAAACTTCCCATTTTGATCTTTGAAAACTTCCAAAACATCTGAGATGAAATAAAATGAAAACATTTATTAAGGCAGATCCATGAGAGAGCCCGAAAAATTACAGATACTAGAAATCAACTTTTCTGAAACCACCGATTTAGTAATAAAATGTACCAGGTATATATCTACCTGAGGACACCGGAAATCCGTGTAGTCGAAGAGTTCGGAACCCCAAGGCAGTTGAGTTGAGATCAGTAACAACACTCTCTCTACCACATCCAATGCCTTTTTGGCTCCAATAGCTGCAGACCAAGATCGATAATTTATGGTTATAATCGCATGTATTCCACGTATAAAGCACAACAAAGAATGATGATCAAGCAACGGTGGCCAACCTGTAAACGTAGTCCAACGCTGATTTTATTTCATTTCTAAAATGCCTATCGATCCCCAGACGTTCAACGGTATCCACCATCCAAAGGCGTTGAAGGAGATCATTGAGGGGAGTGAGTAGTGTAAGTGAATTGAACATCTCTTTTACTTCCCCAACAAGTCTATCAGCACGTTCGCGGTAAGAAGGTGCCTGAAATTAATTGGATCAGAAGAAATTTATTCAATTGTATTATTAATTCAATGTGATGAAGGAATCGGCAGAAGAATAAATTGAAGCTGAAGCTGAAGCTAAGTAGTGATTACCCACCCCATAAGGCGTTGAGAGTGACTGGATGAAATCGTCGTCCCAGAGATTGGAATGGTAATCGCCTGTGCGTCTTTGTACACCAGGTGAAGTCATGCTCACAGATTTGCTGCACAGCTCGGCTTGGTCGACGACGGAGGCCATGCGTACAAGTGATGAGATAGATAGAAAGGAGGGGGAAGGGAAGGGCCAATATTTGTGGTGGGTAAGATAAAATAGCTACTGTGTTGGTGTGGTACAACCCTGTCGCTGCGGTTCCTTATATATGGGGCTTCTTCTTGTGTGCCACAAGTCCAACCAAGCGCCGCCTATTGGGACCAGTCCAATCACATTTCAAAAATTCAGTCAATGCGTTCTGGTGAGCGTGTAACATGTACATGTGAAGATTTAAGTCCAGTCTCGTTTGGAGGCTAGGCTAAGTAAGTCAACACTTCTCATTTGTTATCCGTCTCCTTTGTGGACCAATGAACGTGCCTTACTCTTCATAAATCAAGCCTCCTTTGTACTCAATCAATCCAGTCCGAATTGTTTGAATGAGGTGGCCCCCTTGCTTCATTGTCGCAAAAACAAACATGGCTTTTCCGTATTGAAAACTATTTATTATTATTATGGTGTATAAAAAATACCCAAAATGATTTATTATTATTATTTAGTACCTGACTTTTGTGTATATAATATGATATGATGCGATTTTTACTGATTTTTTTTTTCAATTCAAAAATATTTATTATTATGATGTTGAAATTGTCATTTTATACCGGCAATTCTCCCAGTCGTTTTACGAATTAATATAATCTAAATCTAAGCTGTTTTCAAAACTCATCACGTATATTCTGGGATTTAATATGTTTCACTTATTTAAGCTATGTTTTTCAATTGAAAAGCGCCTCCAGAGACTCTTTTCAATAATAGAGTAGACTATTTAACACACAAAGCAGTGTTTATAACTAGTCTTTTCACATGCAACCATCTGAGTGGTGGAGGGTAGTTTTATATATATACATACAGGTATGTTATTTATAACTCTTAAATTTTCACATGCATGTATTTGAATAAATCAGGTAAGTTGTTCCGTTATTTTCTAAAATAAGCTTAATTTTAGTCTTTTATCAATATTAATATTAATTGTTTGTATATATTTGTATAGAGATAAATCATATCAATTTTGATATTAATTGTTTGTATATATTTGTATAGAGATAAATCATATCAATTTTGATATTAATTGTTTGTATATATTTGTATAGAGATAAATCATATCAATTTTGATTTCTTTTAAGGGTAAATTGTAAATACATTTTATTATATTTTTTTTATATTGAAGTAATAGTTGATAAAATCTTTCAAACTCTAAAGTCTGAAATTTAAGCTTAAGACTTGAAGTTCAATGTAAGAATTTAGATATTTCAAAATCTATATTTATAATAAATGAAGAAAAGATAAAAGCGAGATCAATAAATCTAAGGCAATGCTATGATAGAATTTTAATCTCTTATCTTCCCAGTACTCGCTAGATTTGACATCCATCCAGATCATTTGCAGAGAACCTTTGTGGTATTATGTCTCCCGACACTCTTCTGTGTGTAAAACAAGAAAACTAAAGACAATCAATAACCAAAGTTGTAAGTGAGAATATGAAATTCATAAGGTGTCTTCATGAAATGCATACACATGCCTACATCCTATTATCAATTCAAAAAAAATACATATTTAGAAAAACATTAGTAAATTAATAATAGAAACATATTCAAATTAGAATACTCGATTCTTAATGCAAAACTCTACTTAACTAAATTTAAAATGGTTTTCTAATATCAAAAACCACAAACTCAAATTAGAATGCATGTTTAATCATGAAAATATGACATATCCATACTAGAAGTTTGTTTAAATTTCAATGTTGAGATATGTTAGTGAGGTTTATGAGTGTAAACATTTAAATGTTCGCTCAAATAATAATGAAAAGTTAAAATAATAAATAAAAAGTTAAAAGTTATATAAACCTCATTTACTATCGGACATGAGTGTAAACATTTAAATGTTGCCTCAATTAATAGTAAAAACCTAAAAGTAATAAAAATAATGAAACTCAATTTGTTATATTTTGATTTTGTGTTTATTAATAAAATTAAACAATTTTTTTAGATAAAAGAAAATCATAATATACATATCACATTAAAAAAATATAACATGTAAGTAGCTATAAATTAAGATCAATTTTAAGTTATAAGTTAAAATAATGATTCCATAGCCATATTTAAATTGAATTAACAAGAACATAAAAACATAATTCCTACAATAAACTTACAATATGACAACATTCTTAACCATGAATATTCACCCCCACTTTACCATGGATAGTATTAACTTTGGTGAATAGGCTTTGTTACAATACCATGGGTCAATATCACGGTTTATCAGTACCACATGCCCAAAAACCATAACTTATTTCACAATCGAAATATGTTATAATAATATGACAAGATTTTTAACTATGAATACTCACCCCCATTTTACCATGGATATTATTAACATGTAAATAGGCTTTGCTAGAATACCATAGGCATCACTACCACATGCCCCAAAAACATAAGTTATTTCATAAACAAAATATTTTATTTTAATTTAATTTTAATATAAAAGAAAATCCCCGATTGAGGTGCGATATAGATCATTTTCCCTCTCGAGACTCTTGTCACATGTGAAATAATGGGTAACACGGTTGGAGGCCGACTCAACCTTGGGCCTTACATGTGTGATCAGGACGATGGGGTGGAAAAATGCACAGGATAGATTAATGTCGAAGTTACGAGGTGCGGGGCTCATAAACTCTCGGTGTGGAGGGACTAGAGTCCCATTCATGCACTTTTCTTGTTTTGGAGTTTGGTTCCTGGAGGTAAATGCAGGCTCTTTGCTCTCTATCCTCTTCCTAAAAGGAAAGTTGGGAAGTTCAGCTCTAGTTGAAACATCTGATTTTGACATAGGAGGCATAACTCAACCAACAAGTAGAGAATGAAGTGTAGATTGAATATTGGTGAGTCCTTGGTCCAGATCCAAGCTACACCCAGGGTTGGCTTACACAGTATAAACAAACGATTCATCTTTACTAGATGATGAAGAGTATTTGGCCCAAGATATTATTGAACTCTGAAGGTTCAATTAAGTTTCATCCGGGTTTCCAGGAAATTCAAAAATAATTTCAAATTGTCTCTAGGTTTCCAAGAAATTTAGAAATAATTTCAACTTGTATCCAGGTTTCTAGGAAATTCAGAAATTCAGAGATAAGGTGCCTGAAATTATTTGGATCAGAAGAAATTTATTGTATTAGTTGAATCTGAAGAATGATACGCAGAAGAGTATAATGAATTGAAGCTGAAGCTAAACTATTACCCACCCCATAGGGCGTTGAGAGGGACTGGATGAAATCGTTGTTCCAAAGATTGGAATGATAATTGCCCATGTGCCTTTGTACACCATCATCATCACCAGATGAACTCATGCTCACACATTTCATGCACAACTCGGCTTGGTCGACGAGGGAGGCCATATTGGGTACAAAGGAGGGCCAATATTTCTAGTCTATAGATAAAAGAGTCGTTGTTGTGTTTGTGTAGAGGTACAACCTAGCTTGTATATAGAAAGGTTATTGCACATGGATGATTTTAACACCATTACCCCCTGGTTGTTGGAGGAGGACACTTTCCTAGACACCAAGCGTCGTCTTTATGGACACCAGTGGTGTGTGGCTAGTCTGAATACAGTGACATCTAAAATAAAAATATCAACAAAGTCCACTGAGGAGTCTCGTTTGGAGGCTATGTTAAATCTCATATGTACCTAATAACATTATTAATTATTGTGATGTGCTTGGGCGCTCTCTAGGTATCTCACCTGGAGAGCCATTTAGATAATATATTCATATTTTATCATGGTATCAGAGCTTCAGGGTTGTTGATCCTGTACGTTGAGGGAAGGTCACAACTGAGGCGACATCATCGCTTGGATTGGAGGGCTAATCGTTCTGATCCCACTGTTACCCTTCCCAACGTTTTCATTTTATCGACAGTCACATATATGTGGTGTATAGTCGCAAAGACCTTTACGATTCTGTGTTTCTAACTCGCCCTGACCTAGTTTGTTTCGGATTGTTGCGAGGTGGCTGTTGTTTGGGAAGAGCGAAGTCATGTGGAAAGATTTCTATGCTGCATGCTTGGAAGATCTGTCTGAAGGCTGAGCGCTTGAGCTGTCCATAAGCTTGCATGAACGCTTGTGCTACTGATGGTGTGGAGCATGCGCAGGTTGCTGCAGACCGTCAAGGAGGAATATCTAAGGAGATCTACCGTGGTTGAGGTGGAATTCTGCGAAATAGCCAGAGCGTGGAGAGGCGAGGGAATTTTCTGGACCGATTGTGTTTTCTAGACCAATCTTGTCCATCGATGAGTTGTTCTGCAACAGACGCATTTGTCTTATCAAACCCTCCCGCGCCATTCCTTAGAAAATGCCATTGCTCAATTTTGAGGACTGAAGCAAAGCACAATCTTTTGTGACTTCAAAGAAAGGCAATGACACTAAGCGTGAAACAAAATTGGTGAGCGCCTGCGAAACGAAAGGATGAAAGAAGGGGCCATAAACATTTGGTTCCAATCCAATGCTTGCAATGCAAAGTAGGATGAGGAACACCTCCCGCATAATATGCTTGCATATCATCATGGCTTTTGCTAACGTGTGCTGACTGATGTTGCTATAACATTAAAATTTGAAGCGAGTCTTTTGAATAGAGATATTGCCAAGGTTGTGCCTCGAAAGCTGGAGAGATCCGGTGATTGAGAGGAGGATTTGATCCAACTGTTCTGAGACAAAATTCGACCCACAACGGTCTTCTTTCCATTACCATATCACTTCTATGGGTTGCTATAATTCCCCCAGTAGGTAGTTTAAGAATCGATGTGGGCTTTCAATTTCCATAAAGGCTTCATAATTGCACATCGCAGAAAAGTGAGTAGCGTCAAAAGATGCACTAGCCTTGGATGCAATGTTTGCCTAATAGTTTGCGTCTTCTCTGGCATTTGGTGGTGTTAGGATTCCAAGAAACTCTCCTAGGTTGTAGCTTGGAGATGCCTGGTAACATATAAATTCAACTATTGTTGCAGGTTTAATGGAAGGAATAATGGTTTAGTTCAAGCCAGATAACCACTTTCACTTTGTTTCACTCCATACATGCATGAACACCCTCAGACTACAAGGCTTTAGACCACCGATGCCCACGGTTTAGATATAAGGTGAATATGAGGAATACTAACCACACTAGTAGATGCACAAGACAATGTGATGGCCAGCTGCAACTAGTAAAGAAACCTGTAAATCTAATCTATTAATGCAAAGACAGGATGAGAGTTCTCCTGCATTAGATAGAAAGAAACCTGATTAACCTATTCAATGATGCAATCAATAATTTAACACGGAGATAAGATGACAATTATCTAGTGTTAAACGCCAAGATCTCAAGAACACAACATATCAAGCACAAGATTAGAACAAGAAAGAAGTGGACAATGAGCAGTTAACAACAAAAGAATCTTGCATTAGTTGAAAATGAAGATGAGACGCTGCAAGTGACAAAATCTCTACAGTATCCAGAATTTGAACCTTACATCAAATGCCAACTTTGATTACATCTTGCTTCTAGGTATTTATAAGCTTACATTGCTATGGCACTCGGCCATTTAGGTATGGAGGGGTCATAATTGACCACCAACTACATTTAACTGCCTGATGGAGTCTCTGAACGAGGTTGCTTGCTTGACTGTGTGAATCTAATCTGTTCAGGTGTTGTGTTGTCCTTTAGGCGGGTGGAGTGCTCGTGCTGGTGGAGTCCATGACTGATAAATTCAGTTACAGAGTCATCCTATGTCCTTTTCTCCCTTTGGCCATGCTTTTTGTTAAATTTGGTTGTTGGGGGTCTGACTGTGACTGATGATGGCGGAGCTGGTCATCTCCTTCTTTGGGCAACAAAATGGTCAAAGGAAATGGAATGCATGGGTAGGTGGACAATTTGGTTGAGTGAGAAGAATGACCGTCGGATTGGGTAAATGAGCAGCGGAGATGATTCAGCAGAGGCTATCGGTCGAGGTGGGAGCGGCATGTGTTCAGGCCGCTGGATCTTCAACAAGCTGATCAGACGGTCATCGGGCGATGGAGTTGCAGGGGCATTAACAGGCGAGGATGGTTTAGTCGGGCGGCAATGGTTTTCATTGCACCGCCTTCAGGCATTAAGTGGTAAAAGCTCGGGGCCTAGCGATTTCATTCAATGATCGACACGTAGCAGCAAATGAGAGAGAAAAACTGCTCTCATCATGAGCTATCGCTTAATCAAGTTGATGGCGTGATGAATGCGAAGACTGACAGATCAGGTGGAGATGCATCTAATGGTGGAAAATGGTTGAGCGGGTTGCCTTTATCGAGTGCGATGGGAGTCGTTCAATCAGTGGGGGGTGATGAACGACGGGGAAGTGAGGAGGGGTTTATGAGCATGTGAGGGCATATGGGTAAGGTTTTATGGTGGCTTTGGGGTTTTGCGCTTGGAGCTGGGGCCCAAAGGGACTTTGTCGGGTTTTTAGAAGGCTTATTCAGGGAATGGGAAGGGTTTATAGGTGAGCAAGATGAAGGAAGAAAGAGAAAAATGACCATTGCGAGCTCTCTTCAGACACAACCAATAGACCATGCTCCTTTCTAACCTTAGAACGTCAGCACTGAATAACAGAGCTAACACTAGCTCCTTCTGGGGATGAAAGCCTCCCTATGAGGTTTAAAGAACCGCAAACCACTGCCTTACATACAAAAACAAGATCAACAATATTTCCTAGTGTTCCATTGGGCATGGAGTCTAATTAAGCCTACACTAAAAGTTGTAAAAATAACTTATTTACAATTTTGGGGCGTAAAGGCCTTAAATAACATAAACTTTCAAAAATCGCCCATTGACTGGGCCATCAAAAAATGTTTCTCCTTCCATACTTTGCAACATGAAAGTGTTGTTCCCCTGGACCTGAGTGATGACGAATGATCCTGTCCATAGAGCATCGAATTTACCAGGATCTCCCTGGCTTTCCTTCAGTGCATCCCATTGGAGAAAACAATCACCATACTGAGAATTGACCCTTTTTACCTTTCTATGAAAGGTTTCCTTCTCTTGGTTAATGTGCATGTCAGCCAATTCATCAAAGACTTGCAAAAGCCTATTGATTTGATCACCTACCTCAGAACGTTTAGGGCATTTGGCCTCATCAAGTAGAGATGGTTTATACTTCACCCCTTCTCTGTATGCTCTCATCCTTGGATGATTTTCGTGGAATCTTTTGTACACCTGTTGAATAACAAGGGCTGATGTGTACTCGGATGTGTCATTTGTGGCTTGAAATAATATAAATGGTGAATCAATGTATTCTTGTGTGGGGAACACAAAGACTTCACCTGCTCCTGTAGTTTTCTTAGAACAAGCCCCATCAAAGAAGGTGTCCCAAATCCGTGGCCCTTCTTCCTCTGTGACTTCAAAGAAAGGCAATGACACTAAGCGTGAAACAAAATTGGTGAGCGCCTGCAAAACGAAAGGATGAAAGAAGGGGCCATAAACATTTGGTTCCAATCCAATGCTTGCAATACAAAGTAGGATGAGGAACACCTCCCACATAATATGCTTGCATACCATCATGGCTTTTGCTAATGTGTGCTGACTGATGTTTCTATAACATTAAAATTTTAAGCGAGTCTTTTGAATAGAGATACTGCCAAGGTTGTGCCTCAAAAGATGGAGAGATCTGGTGATTGAGAGGAGGATTTGATCCAACCGTTCTGAGAAAAAATTCGACCCAAAACGGTCTTCTTTCCATTACCATATCACTTCTATGGGTTGCTATAAATCCCCCAGCAGGTAGTTTAAGAATCGATGTGGGCTTTCAATTTCCATAAAGGCTTCATAATTGCACATCGCAGAAAAGTGAGTAGCGTCAAAAGATCCACTAGCCTTGGATGCAATGTTTGCCTAATAGTTTGCGTCTTCTCTGGCATTTGGTGGTGTTAGGATTCCAAGAAGCTCTCCTAGGTAGTAGCTTGGAGATGCCTGGTAACATATAAATTCAACTATTGTTGCAGGTTTAATGGAAGGAATAATGGTTTGGTTCAAGCCAGATAACCACTTTCACTTTGTTTCACTCCAAACATGCATGAACACCCTCAGACTACAAGGCTTTAGGCCACCGATGCCCACGGTTTAGAAATAAGGTGAATATGAGGAATACTAACCACACCAGTAGATGCACAAGACCATGTGATGGCCAGCTGCAACTAGTAAAGAAACTTGTAAATCTAATCTATTAGTGCAAAGACATGATGAGAGCTCTCCTGCATTAGATAGAAAGAAACCTGATTAATCTATTCAATGATGTAATCAATACTTTAACATGGGGATAAGATGACAGTTATCTAGTGTTAAACGCCAAGAGCTCAAGAACACAACATATCAAGCACAAGCTTAGAACAAGAAGGAAGTGGACAGTGAGCAGTTAACAGCAAAAGAAGCTTGCATTAGCTGAAAATGAAGATGAGACGCTGCAAGTAAAATGTCTACAGTCTCCAGAAGTTGAACCTTACATCAAATGCCAACCTTGATTACATCTTGCTTCTAGGTATTTATAAGCTTACATTGCTATGGCACTCGTCCATTTAGGTATGGAGGGGTCATAATTGACCACCAACTACATTAAACTGCTTGATGGAGTCTCTGAATGAGGTTGCTTGCTTGACTGTGTGAATCTAATTTTTTCAGGTGTTGTGCTGTCCTTTAGGAAGGTGGAGTGCTCGTGCTGGTGGAGTCCATGACTGATAAATTCAGTTACAGAGTCATGCTATGTCCTTTTCTCCCTTTGGCCATGATTTTTGTTAAATTTGGTTGTTAGGGGTCTGACTGTGATTGATGATGGCGGAGCTAGTCATCTCCTTCTTTCGGCAAAAAATGGTTAGAGGACATGGAATGCATGGGTAGGTGGATTATTTGGGTGAGTGAGAAGAATGACCATTGGATTCGGTAAATGAGCGGCGGAGATGGTTCAGCAGAGGCTATCGGTCGAGGTGGGAGCGGGGTGTGTTCGGGCCGTTGGATCTTCAACAGGCTGATCAGACGCTCGTCGGGCGATGGAGTTGCACGGGCATTAACGGGCGAGGACAGTTTAGTGGGGCAGTAATGGTTTTCATTGCACCACATTCGGGCATTAAGTGGTAAAAGCCCAGGGCCAAGCGATTCCATTCAATGATCGACAAGTAGCAGCGGATGAGAGAGAAAAAACTCTCTCATCATGCGCTATCGCTTAATCAAGTTGATGGCGTGATGAATGCGAAGATTGTCAGATCGGGTGGAGATGCATCTAACTATGGAAAATGGTCGAGCGGGTTGCCTTTATCGAGTGTGATGGGAGTCGTTCAATTAGTGGGGGGTGATGAACGACGGGGAAGTGAGGATGGGATATACAACCTGTAGGCTTTGGATTCCTCACTGTATCCAATGAAGATACATTTCTCCCCTTTGCTGTCCAACTTCCTCCTTGGCTGATCTGGAATGTTTGCATAGGCCACACATCCAAAAACTCTCTTGTGGGTGACTCCTTGCTTTCTCCCACTCCATGCTTCTTCTGGCACTCTATTCATCACTGCTTTTGTAGGACACTTGTTCAAAGTATAAACTGCACAATTTACAGCTTCAGCCCAATAATCATTTGGCAAATGCTTTGCCTTCAACATGCTCCTCGCCATACCGATAATGGCCCTGTTTTTCCTCTCGGCAACTCCATTTTGCTGCGGAGTGTACCTTGCTGTAAATTGCTTGTGAATTCCATTTTCTCTACAAAATCGTAGAAACTCCTTGGAGATATACTCACCTCCTCTATCAGTTCTCAAAACTTTAATGTGCAGCCCGCTTTGGTTTTCCACAAGTGCCTTGAAATTTCGGGATTTCTCACACACTTCACTTTTGTTTTTAAGAAAATATACGCAAGTTTTTCTTGTAAAGTCATCAATAAATGTTAGGAAATATTGGCTGCCTGCTAATGATGGAGCTTGCATCGGTCCACATAAATCTGAGTGGATGATCTCTGAGGGTGCCTTTGCCCTTATGCTTTTACCTGATGGAAAACTTTCTCTATGTTGTTTCCCCAAAATGCAACCTTCACATAGGCTGTCTGGTTTCTCTATCAATGGTAATGCTTTCACCATTTATTTTCTGCTTAACAAGTTTAGACCTCCAAAATTGAGATGACCAAATCTCAAGTGCCACAACCAATTTTCATCCTTTGGCACACTTTGGAAAGCCTCTTGGGTAACTGCTGCAATTTCATTTTTGTTTTTCAAGTCTGCCCTGATCCTGAGAGGGAACATCCTGTTCCTTGTCATCTTCACTTCAGCAATGCATCATTTGCTGGGTGCTATATCCATGATGGTACACACATCATTCACAAAGAAAACATTGTAACCCTTTTGAACAAGCTGTCCAATACTCAAGAGGTTACATCTCATTCCGGGGACATAATAGACATCTGCTATGGTTTTTCTTTCTCCTTGCTTTGTAAATATTTTTACCTCCCCTTTTCCCATAACAGACACTTTGCTATCAGTTCCTAGTGTGACCTCTGATTTCATATTTTTATCTAGGGCAGAAAAGAGAGCTATATTTCCTGTCATATGGTTGCTGCAACCTGAGTCTAAAAACCATATGTCTTCACTATTTGTTTCAGCCATGTTACAAGCTAACAACACATTAGTTTGGCTGATGTTCTCTCTAGTAACATTTGCATTTTGTCTATTACTCATATCATGCTGCTTCTTCCTACATTCACTGGCATAATGCCCATATTTTTTACAATAATAGCATTGGACATTGGATTTTTCATACCTTTGTCCTTGAGCATGATGTTGTTCTCTTTGTTGGCTGTTGCCTTGACCTTGGTTCTGATTTGAGTTGCTGCCTCTTCCTTGAGAATTTGCTGGACTGTTCCTTCCACCTCTGTTCTGGCTTCTGCCTCTTCCTCTCTTGTTTTCTCTGCCTTGACCTCTTCCTCTTCCAAAGGACATCTGGGTCTTAAAGGCTTGCTCTAGAGATGAGTTTTCATGCCTACTCAATCTCTGCTCATGTGTTATCAGTGATGCATGTAGCTCATCAATTGAAAAGTTTGAGAGATCCTTTGTCTCTTCAATGGTGGTGACTATAGCATAAAACTTTGAGGGTAAGACCCTCAATATTTTCTCCACAATTCTCATTTCTTCGATGGTTTCTCCATGAGTCCTCATCTGTGTAATCAGACCAATTACATGTGTGAAGAATGAGTCAATGTTGTCTGACTCCTTCATGTTGAGATTCTCAAAATCTCTCCCCAGCAACTGTAGTTTTGCTGTCTTCACTTTCTCCATGCCTTGATAGGCTGTCTTGAGGGTTTGCCATGATTCCTTGGATGTATTAGCTGCTGCTATCCTTGGAAACACACTTTGGTCCACTGCCTGATACAAAAATACAAGGGCTTTTGCATCCTTCTTCCTATTGGTCTTTAACAGATCTTTCTGTCCCTGAGTTAATCTATTAAACTCATTATCATCTGCTGGTTCATCAAAACCATCTTGAACTAATTCCCATAAATCTTGACAGGAAAACAGGGCTCTCATAGTTATTGCCCAATAATCATAGTTCTTCCCATTGAACTGTGGGAATTGAGTTTTAAACATACCCATGTTGGTGCTGGTGCTGGCCATTCTAGCACTCTTTAACTATGCTTCTAAATCCTTGACTGTGTATTTAAAATAACTGATTGTTTCTTCAGCAGTAACACAAAAAATACTTTGAGGAATACCTGAATTCTTTTGCCTGAGACTTCACTTTGCTGGAGAAGATTTACTGCTGCAACTAAAGGAACCTTCCTTCAGTTTCTTTATCACCCTCAAAGAAACTGAACCTGCTCTGATACACTGTTGGGGAATTTTTCTGGTAAAATCCCAAAAACAAACAATTAACTGAATACAGAGCAATGATCTGTTTTTCTCCTCAGGATCTTTTGCACAGGAAAGCAAATAAAATTTCTGAGAACATAGATTTTTCACACCAATAAAACCTTTATATTTATTAATAAAAAGCCTGATACATATTTCTTCCTCTTTCTCAGAGGGATTCACCAAAAACTTTTCACCAAAAACAAAATTACTCTGCCTCTGTTACAAATGATTTTTACACTGCTGTGTAAAATCTTCATTTACATTTACTGATGTAAAAAGGGCTTTTACATTTATCGCTGTAGAATAAAAATTCTTACATTGATTTACTACTGTAAAAAAAACTTTCACATTCACCCAAGAAGAATTTCTTACATGCCTTACTGGTTTTTCACATCGCATTTAAACAAAGTTTTTCATTTATGCTGCTGCTCCACACCTACATTTAATTATGCATTTCAATGCATATACTCCTCAAGAATTCGCACTGATGTGCATTGGTTTTTCTCTCTGCTTCCGCGAGCCCTTTCTTCCCTGGTTTTCTGTGCATTGGTTTTTCTCTCTGCTTCCGCGAGCCCTTTCTTCCCTGGTTTTCTATTCGCTGCAGCAAAAACCAAGTTGCTTCTCCACTGGTGTGCAAAAACTAATACAAAGTCAACACAAAACAAAACTATATGGCCGTACATACCATATGGGTTAACAATAAAAATATTACATGCCGTAAAAACTTTAAATACTTTACCTAAGACTATGACAAAGTATAAAATGTATTAAATGAAACGTGCGGTAAAAGTAAAAATTAATGTTCTGGCAGGTTGAATGAGATCCATGTCCGTTGACTTGATCGGATGCAATTCGGGTCCTACTGCCACACAACCCAAACGAAGTTTAGTTTCCGGGGAATGGGTGGTTTTGTGTTCGTACGCAGGACGCGTGTCAGTTAGTCGACATGTTCGGAGGCCCTCTGACAAATACAACCTTTTGCGAAAAACAGTGTGAAATGAACTTGTGGTTTTCCGGAAATGATTTTGCTGGAGTAGCGCTGCAATAAATGCGCGCAGGTGAAATTAAGGTCTCAACAACAGAGATACAGTACTAAGAATATGTTGTTCAGTTGGGCCACTTTTAGATCTAGAGAATAAGTGTTTAATGGAAGTTGACACTGAAAATAAGATAAAAATGCATGATCAGATCATTGATATGGGAAGACACATTGCAGAAAATGTAAGTCCCCGTCGTCTTTGGCGTCAGCAGACCAACTACATTGATGATTTGTCGGAGAAGTCGTCATGTGTGAGTGTTTCATTCATTCTAGTGTTTGTCTTTGGGTTTAAAGATAAATAGGGTTTGTTTATTTGCCGAGAAAGAAATATCTGCGTAACTTGTATAATTTTCATGAATGAACAGGTAAACATCGATGTCCGCGGAGTTACCATGGATGGTCCCTCCGAGTTCAATCCACAGAATACTCGCCACCTGATGAGTGAGATGTCATGGTACAAAAGATGGAGTCATGAGTTGTTTGGGAACTGTCTGAGGCGTCTATTCAACCATTTCCGTTTTTGTGGCATTTTGAATTTCCAATTTGTCGTGGCTGAAGATGGTTATTTAAGAACACATAGTGAGGACGGCCCGAGCACCACATCTCCAGTTGATCTGCTGGTATAAGTGTACACACTCTTCCCTTCCTTCATGGATTCCCATGGAGAATTTAAAAGTTTTGGAAGTGGCGGGGAGAAATTTAAGAATATTGTGGGAGCGTGAATCTCAGGGATGTTTACTTTTCTTTCCTCGATCATTTCACTTTATTTTTCAGCGAAAATCATCCTATATATTTTTTTGATAGTTCAAATGCAAAAATTGCAGGTTCCTCGCCAGTTGCGAGAGCTAAGTATCTGCGCTCCCCTTTCAGGGTTTCCCAAGTCCATAGTGCAGCTGAAGCATTTTGAAAAGATTGTCATATGCCATGCACTATTCAAAACCTTGCCAGAAGAACTTTGTGATGTGCATTCTTTGAAATGCTTAGTGTTAAGAAACTGTTCAGAAATGATTTCGCTTCCTGATTCATTGGAAAAGCTAACAAACCTCCAGGTAATAGATTTGACAAATGCTTCCAGTTTGCAGTTGCTTCCGAATTCTTTTGGGAATCTAATTGGACTTGAATATCTATCTTTGAGAGGCTGCCCCAATTTGACCGTCTCCAACGACACATTTGGAAATATTACCACCCTGAAATACTTAGATCTTCAAGGTTGTAGCAATCTGAAGGAATTGCCTCCCCAAGTTGCACATCAACAGTCCTTGGTAAGATTAGATATGTCTGCAAGGATCTTAAATGAATTAACTGGAAACGGTATTGGAGACCTATCCAAGATGGAAGTTCTGGATTTAGGAGGAGGTCGTTTGTTGAAAATGCCGCCACTTTTGCTCGTTCTAAAGAACTTGAAGGAATTGTGGCTCTTCGATTGCCCGGAATTGAAACGCTTGCCCAGCTCCTCTGGATTGTTGACTGAGTTGAGAGAGTTCAAGTTCAAGATACAGAATTGCCTCCACTGGAATAACTTCATAAACTCTTCCATACCTTCCTGCATTCCAGGGGAGGATTTAGAAGTTCTGGAAGTGGATGCGATGCGAGAGAATTAAGAATATTGCAGGCACATGCATCTCAGGTATGTTTATCTTTTCTTTCCTCGACCATTTTTTCAAGGAAAAAAAATTCATACTATACCGTTTCAAAAATGGAAACACGAATATTGCAGATCGCTCACCAGTTGCGAGAGATATGCGTCGAAAATAACCCGATTCTGCTTTCTGGTCATCGGAAAGCGCTGTTCAAAACTTTGCCAGTGGTCTCGCTTCTTGATTCATTGAAAAAACCAGCAAGCTTCCAGGGAACAGGTTCGACAAATGCTTCCAGTTGGAAGATGTTTCCAAATTGTTTTGGGAATCTTACTGTTTGCCCCAATTTGACCATCTCCAACAGAACATTTGGGAATATTATTACCCCGAAATACTTAGATCATCTACGGTCCTTGGTAAGATCAAATGTGTCTGCAAGGATCTTGCAAGAACTGCCTCCGAACGGTATTGAACACCTATCCAAGACAATAATTATGGGATTAGGAAGGGATTGTTCGTTGGGAATTCTGCCACTTTTATCTGTTCTCAAGAGCTCGAAGGAATTGTGGCTCTTCGATTGCCCAAAATTGAAATGCTTGCCCCACGACTTTGGACTGTTGTCTCAATTGACAGAGTTGAGGATAGAGAGTTGCCCAGAATTGAAATTTTTGCCCGAGTCCATTGGACAGTTGATTCGGTTGACAATTTTAAAGATGGTTAATTGCCCAGAATTGAAATTCTTGCATGATTCCTTCAAAAATTTGACTCAGTTGATAGAGTTGAAAATAGAAAATTTGACTCAGTTGATAGAGTTGAAAATAGAGAAATGTGGGATAGAATATTTACCTCAAGATCTTAAGATGAACAATCTCAAATCTTTAGAGGTAACAGCGTGTCCCCTGCGCGAGCTTCCATTTAGAAGGGTTGAAGGAGAAATAGAAACAGAGTTGAATAGACTGGACAAATGCATGTTTCATGGTGGTCTTTGTCTGAATCTTCAAGGTGTTTGCCCGAACCTTCAATTCATTTCCTTAAATAATTGTAAGGAATTGAGGCAAATAGGAAAGCTCTGTGGTCTCCCAAAACTTGAAGTTCTCTGTTGTGGTGGGTGCGAAAACATAGAGAAGCTGTCAGGTGTTGACACCTTGATATCACTAACGGTGTTGGACGTTAGCGGATGTGTAAAGCTCGAGAAAATAAAAGGGTTAGGGCATCTTACAGAACTGTCGGGTGTGGAGCGCAGCAGGTTGTTGAGCATTTTTCTGGGAAACTGTCCCAAATTGCATTTACCAAAGCCACGCAGCCATAACGTTCCCTCGGCAATTTGTAGCTATTAAAGTGGGTAATTTTATCAGCGTCACTCATCTAGAATCTTTGTAAAATGTTTATGTAAACTGGAAATAATTTCACTCTGCATTGTCTTGAACATTTAAGAGCTTTCTCTATTACTGAAAAGTTAATAGATCCTTTGGCCTAGATCATGAGTATTAAATAAAATTTGTGATATTTTGTTAAAATTTGAGGATATTGGAAACCAGTATCAGCTAGGAGAAAATTATTTTAGATTTTTGTAATTTTAACACAGATTTTGTGATCAAATTATCCAAAATTTGATAATTTTAATATGAGTAATGACCAAATGAAAGATTCAAATCCTTAAAATTTTATCCCCCTTAAAATTTTGTTCATGGAATCTACCTCGTATACAGTTCGATTTCAATTTTTGTTTTGCTCAGAAAGAAATGTGGAGGTTCAGCTGAAACACTGTAATACTTATATATATTTTTAATATTTCGATTGGTATTATGTTCTATGCCTAAGAAATTTGGATGTTCAGTCTTAAATACGGTAATACTTATCATTTTGAATAATTTCGATTTATATATTTTAATTTAGTATATTTTTTTCACATATGGTAAATCAAAAATTTATTGTTTTATGTTTGGTTGAAAAAGTAATATATTCCATTTTTTACAAATTAAAGAGAAACTTTAATATTTATATTGTGATTTTTAAAATTCCTTATTTCATAGTAATTTTTTAAATATTTTTATATTAAAATTAAATTATTAAAATTTTAAAATATTTCTATATTAAATTTAAATATTAATTTTTTTTTAATATTTTTATATTAAAAATTAAAATTACTATTATTATTTTATTGAGAAAAATGTTATAAATAATTCTTTTATGAAAATAATATTTTTTTTTCATATTTTGATATTTTAAAAATTAAATTATTATTATTTATAATATTGAAAAAGAAGTTATATCATTCGACATGCAGTGGAGACAAATGGAGGCAAATTGAAAAAATTTAAAAGCTTTTGATTACAAACAAATTCAAGATTAAATGTACAATTCCTTATGCTATTTTGTTAAGTGATGTAGAATTTTTAACTATAGATCACCACATAATGCGATATACTAAATCAAAATACTTGATCTACTTCTACAAACAAACTTGCGAAAGCTTAATCAATTTTGAGCAAGATCAAATAGAACACATATAACAGAGAATAACAAATCAATCACACATGAACACAGAAAAATACTCTAGAGAAAGCCTCAGCTAAAAACCCCGATCTCTGTATTATCATACAAGTGGAAATATGTGTAAAGCTTTAGCTCACAAGCTATCCAACGCTCAGTACAATCCCTCAATGTTGTTCATAGACTGAATAGACACAACATATGCTTTCCCTCAGTCCTCCAAGCCTCCTATTTCCTTATCCAGCTCTCAGTACAATCCCTCAATGTTGTTCTTAGTTTGAATAGACACAACATATGCTTTCCCTCAATCCTCCAAGCCTCCTATTTCCTTGCGCAATTTCTCTTGGGTCCTCTCGCTGCCACGTGTGTGAATTAACCTCTCACACAACTCACCAAACTTAGAAGTAACTGCGCAATCTCCAAGGAATGAATTCCTTCTACATGCAAGAGATATCCTCAATGGAATATTCCTTCAACTGATAGTACACTATCCCATCATCTGATCTCCACTAGGTCTCTGACTAAACTGACATGCATGAGTTATTTATAAGAGAAAGTTATCTGAAGTGCAGTAGTTATATGCATGCATGCATTAACTCACTAAACTCACAATCAGTTCCACACACTGTTGGAACTAACATAACTGGACTTAACTCAGTTAACTAAGCTAACTAATTACAACTCAAAGTACAACTCATCCTGATCTCTTTAATCAAGGGATAACTTCCTTAATCAAAGAGGAAACTGTTGCATGTCTTCACATAAACTTCATGTTTAATTTTCTCCAACTAATTAACTCAAGATATTTTTCAAACAGTTGCTAAGATCAAATTCGAATTTTAATTCTCAATTTTAGTTCAGGGATTAACTAAAATTAGAATGTATCCCGAAATGCTATTTATAGCAGTGCTATTTTTAGCACTTATATTTTTAACATTTCTTGTTGCTATTTTCAACAAGTGAAACAGGGGTTGCTCCTATTGAAGCAATTGAGCAAATGGAAGAGGGAAGATGACCTAAGGTTGTCTTTAGTGACATATTGTGCAAAAAAAAAAACAAAACAAAAAACAAAACTTGGATACAGCAAAATAACAAATGGTTTAATAAATGGAGTATTTGCTTGAACACGTGTCCCATAAACAATAGAGAGATAATTGTTTTTTGTTATGGATAAGTTCCACAAGCCTACTTGGCATAAAGAGCTAGGAAGAAAGAAAAAAATACTATATTGAAGTGTTTAATCTCACTCGTAATCATCAACTAAAAGCATACATAGAAGTCAATATCTCTTGGAGAGCCAAAATTTTTATTGCTCAGTTAAAAACTAATTCTCATCAACTCAGTTGTGAAACAGAGCACTAGAAAATGCCAAAAGAAGTGTGGGAGGAAAGAGTATGCATTTGTTGTTCTTCAGGAAAAGTGGAAACAAAAAAGTGTTTCATTTTAGAATGTGAGGCCTTTAAAAGTAACATGGAAAGTTATGCAGATATGTTGGTAGCTAGCTCTTGGGATAATCTATTAGTGAGGGGTTTGTCCATAAGTTGGGAGGTTTATTGTGAAGCTTCACAGAAAAAAAAGCCAAATACATCAAGCAGATGAAGAAGCGACTATTTTTAACTTCCTGAATGTTAAAATAAATTTTTCCTTTCTTTCATTCGTTTTTGTATTATCTAAATATTCAATCAATTATAAAACTCCCTTCTGTTGTGTCAATGTAAATTGAGAATTAAGGTTTTTTTAGTTAAACTATTATTACTCTTTTTCTCAACCCTTCTCACATTATTTACATCTCAACTAAAATGTCAAATTATCCTTAAATCAAACACAGCTCTGCCTATATTATTGAACATTCTCACGTGGTTTGAATACAAATGCAAACATTATATTTGTGTTATCAGGTAAAGAGCAAAATGGTACAACTGTAATCTCCAGCGAAAAGTATAAACAACTATTTTGTGGAGGCATCCCTCCAAATTCTAATGCATGATTTCTAAGAAATCAACTGATGAATCAATTCTGCCAAGTGCCTATCGTCTCTCACAGTCCAAAGTTGACAACTCAGGGTGTGCACGAACTTCTCTTGCAGTTTACAAATCTATATTTTTATATCTTCCAGGTGCACGCAAACAGCAGCCGTAGCTTCATTATTCAACAATACACATATAAAAATGCATGTAGAGTGGATTAATCATGTGTAAATAGTTCATTGAACCGAATCCATGTTATTCTCTCCCTACTTCCGAGGTTGGGCAGCGAATAAGTCATTGTTTAGAATGGGTTTGGTTTCCATCAGGTGAAGTGATTGAAGAGAGTTTTTGGGTTCCTTTTCCACATGTCTTTACATTATTCCCAACCATCTCAAAAATCTTTTAACAATTCCTTAAATAGCCTTAAATAGGTTGAACCTCTTGAAAAATTAATTAAAAACTCAACAATTAACATAAAAAGAAAGGATGAAATTATTTTAATTTCCAGATAGCTAAATATAGTTTATAAGACAAATTGCTTAGCACTATGTTTCCTTATTTAACCATTTTCTTGTAAAGTTTTTTTTTTTTTTACCAGATTAGAAAAAACGCTTTCTATTGATATTATGAGAAAGTACATTCACAAAGATGGAAATCCAATTGATTGCTTGTGGAGGGTTAAGCAACAACCAAGAACTATATCTAACACATCTAATCTCTAATTTGTGGTACTATACATTATGGAGAGATGAATAAACTGTAGTGAGGATACAATGATTAAAACATGGAGGTATTTTGCACAAAAGGGGAACACAGTGTAAGTAGTACAAACAAAAGCCAGAAGTTAGATCAAAATATATCCTGACCATTGAAAAGTGCCAGAGGTATACATTGGAATTTAATCTTATCAGAGTCTGAGTTTCATCCTTTCTTGGAGAGGCGACCCGCTTCGCCATTCTGACTCTGATAGATGTGTGTGATGGAGACAAAGTGGAACTCCTTGAGCATGGTTTTGATTTTATATTTCCAGGTGTCGAGATTAGGAGAGTCTAAGGAGCCTCAATTGTTTACCTAGTGGATGATTGATTTGGAATCCCCAAATATTGTAAGAACTCTAATGCCAAGCCAAGAAGCATCATGAAGGACCCCCCTGAGAGCGAGAAGTTCGGCACAGGTATTAGATCCAATTCCACAGTGCTAGTGAGACCTGTAGAAGCTCTCAAGACCTAGATGGATGGTCATGTCATAGCCATAAGAGTCAAACGAGGAGGCCCCATCAAAGAATCTGACTGGGTAAGAGGACCAAATGTTTCAATGAGGAAAGGGATGTTTAGAGGCTGATGTCTTGAATGGAGAGTATTCAAGATAGAAAGAGAAAATTTTACAGCTAGTTTTCCAGATGTCACACTTCACATGCTCAAAGATGAGGGCATTTCTAGAGTTCCAGATCCCCCAAATGATGAAGAAGGCCAACGTTTTGTGTTGAGAGTGATCCACAGTCCATCTGCCAAGACATGAGACAATGTCAAAGCAGTCCCATTCTGCAGGGGAGTTTGTTAGTTGTAGCATGTGTCCAAACAGAAGAGGCAAAAGGGCAGTGAAGGAAGAGGTGGTTGATATCCTCTCTAGCTGATAAGCAAAGGCAATGTCCTCTCCACTTGATAAGAAAAGGCAAAATCTTCCCGTTCCCTGGAAGCCTCTCTTGCAGAGTATGTCCGAAGTTAAAATCCAGTTGTGTGCCACCAACCAGGGGAAACACTTGATTTTGAGTGGGAAATTCCATTTCCAACATCGAGCCAACGAAGAGAAAATTGAAATATTCCTAGAAGGTTGTTAGATTATCTGGTATGCTTCTTTTTATGTTACCTTTTCCTATTGTGAGCCTCTGGACCAGATAAACTTGTCTGCGTTTGTGGATAGAACAATCCCAGAGATTTTTAGATCTATAATGTATGATTTCCATTCCCGGATCAGAGGGACTGGAATTTCTAGCTTTGCAACATCTTTCCAATGTGTAATTTGTTAAGAAATTTACCTGAGAACACAAATTAATTACGGAGAATTACTGGGAGAAACAAATATAAAAATAACCAGCAACAACCATAAACACACATGTTTATCTGGGAAAACCCCAAATTCGGGGAAAAACCCAACCTAATAAGATCTTATTAGCACTGGCCAAAACCCTGGCCAATTCGACCAAGTGAGCCTTCACCGCTCACCTCCAGGTCTTGCATTACAATGAAGTCCTTCCAGCCTTTTAGAGGCTCCATTACATATAATACCACATGCAGAATACCATGGGTGCACAATACCATGTGCCCCAAAAACCATCACTGTTTAACCTGGTCAACTTTGACTCTATCCCGAGTCAAGTTTACCTAACAATTCCCCCCTTAAACTTGACTCGAAGTTCTTTGACTAACTCCAACCAAACCTGCTAAGTGAGACAATCCCGCTCACTCTAGCTCTTACCCCCCTCAAAGTTTTTACTCGGGGTATTGTTAACCTGGCATCCCCCATATCACCTAGGTCTAACCTAGACTTTACCGGTGATCACCGAGGGTACACATGCCTTACCAGGTCTTACAGTAGTATGGCCATTTACATGCAATAATTTGACTTCATTAATTTTTTTTTGTTTATTGTTGCTGCTATTCTGACCCATCTTCTCTCAATTGCGGGCATCCTTGTTTTGTTTCTTTGTTGCCTTCTTGCCAAGTTTAACTACCTTTAATTTCTAAGATGAATCGTTGAAACCCTCGCCTAGGGTGACTTCACCAGGAGGCCTTGATCTAGATCTGGAGCGTGATAACATGCGATGTTTCTTGTTAGCTCCAAGGAATACCTTGATCTACGGTGGGCTGCGCATCACCTGACTGCTCAGGATTCCGACGTGCCTTCGATCAATGCTCTTGTCCTTCCTCATGGAGCCTACCATTGCCAACACATCTCTAAAATGACCACTCTAATACTTCCAGGACCATTTCACACACCGATCTCATACAGGCACAATCATTTTGAGTGTCTTTGACTGCGCCATTGAATCTCACTTGATGTCCATGAGCTCTTGATTCGCTCCCATGATTCTTCACGCTGCATTCACATCCGAACACAGATTTCTCGCACTGTTCTTCCCTTCGGTTTCCCTTTGTTGACAATGACAACTGAATATTTGCAAACCCAAGGAACAAGCAATTTGAAAGTGTCGAGTCCCTCATTCTGCACTTCAATGTTCCTGCGCAATATCAATTTGCTTCTTCGCATTGCTCCATGCACAGTTGTTGAACTCTCGTCACAGGCTTTGTTGAACATGTTGAAACTGGAGGCATCATTAGTAATACCAGTAGCCATTGCACAATCAATATGCTCCATCAACGACACCTTTGTTCTCGACAATGTTTCCGTTCAATGTGCCCATAAGTTTCATCTTTCAACAACTGTATTTCTTTGCTGCACCTCCTCTCCTTTCCAAGACATATCAACAGGACATCCGAGCGTCAAGAGTTTTGCGAATACCTCCATGACACCATACATTCCATGCCAGGTACCACCATCTCACCGCATTGCTTGACTTGTTCTGTCCTCCCCATTGGATCACCTGCATGCCACTTTCTAGGCTACAATGAATCCTTTCACGGCAATGACGTGATCACCAATCCTACCATAATTCTGCCTTCGGGTCAACGAGTGCTACTCTCGAATATGTGCCTCTGCAGCAGATACCCATGACATTGACACTGGAATACTTCCATTCACCGTTTGGCATGTTGATCTACCGCCGACATGGGCGGCCGAGAGTTGTTCTCAAGCAGATGACTTTCCCGGAAAAAGCATGGCATAGCCTCGTACATCCTTTTCGGACTTCGCTCGCAGCAATCACAGGGTCCATGACACCTTGTTTTTTGGGTTTCCTCCACCCCTCCCTTTCGATCGCTCACTCTCAGAGCTGACGCTTCTCGGCGCTTCTCCCTTGCTCCAGCTCCATCAGAGAACTGGCTACGCACTAAACCCGAACAATATGTCTTTCGTCACGTGTTTTCGGCCGTAGAGGGATCACCAATGGAGATTCACAAAGTTAGCTAAACAAGCAAGCAAATCCTTCACTGAAGGCGTAAATTCGAAGCCCAAACTCTCAACCATGGCTCTGATACCAATTGTTAAGAAATTTACCTGAGAACACAAATTAATTATGGAGAATTACTGAGAGAAACAAATATAAAAATAACCAGCAACAACCATAAACACATAAACACACATGTTTATCCGGGAAAACCCCAAATCTGGGGAAAAACCCAACCTAATAAGATCTTATTAGCATTGGCCAAAACCCTGGCCAATTCAACCAAGTGAGCCTTCACCGCTCACCTCCAGGTCTTGCATTACAATGAAGTTCTTCCAGCCTTTTATAGGCTCCATTACATATAATACCACGGGCAGAATACCATGGGTGCACAATACCATGTGCCCCAAAAGCCAACACTGTTTAACCTGGTCAACTTTGACTCTATCCCAAGTCAAGTTTACCTAACATAATTGTAGGAGAGGAGAGATATTCATTTTCTATGTCATGTATCACAAAAAAACATTGATTATGCAAAAAATTAATGAGAGGAGGGGATAATATATGTGGACCTACTAAGCCAAAGAGGGTGTCCAGTCCAATATTTGGGGTGGGTCCACCCTGAACCAACATACCATTTCAGATTCCCAAAAATCCAATGCTTGGTGAGGAGGATGTTGTGCCATGATATCGAGCAGTTGGGAGGATCCGAAGCACTAGCACGAATCCAACCGATGAGGTCTCCATTCTGGAGGTATTTTGACTTGATCATTCAATTCCATAGACCATCATTACAAATTGCTTTCTAAAAGTTTTAAAGAAGAAGTGCTAAGTTGAAGGAGGTAATGTCCAAGAGTCCCCATCTGTCTTATTTGACTATAAGGTTGGGCATCTCCAAATTGGCAAGATGAAATTTGTTGGAAAATCAGAAAGGCAAAAAGATTTTCTCTATGTTAATAATTACTTGTGATATTCTTATGTTACTTGTGATATTCTTATGTTCTTCTTGTAACTTAGTTCATCAAGCAATTAACAAAGCCATAACATGAAGATCAAAGACAACAGATGTAGGCAGACAACCAACGAAAAACCCCTATCTAGGGAAAAACCCATTCAAGAACTCTTCCTTTATTAGTTTCACGAGATGATCCCATACTCTTTGACCTAGACACAAACTTCCTCCAATCACCAAGTAAACCCTTCCTTACTTTTGTAAATGATGACCTTCCAACAATAACTTTGACCTAACACTTCGATCTTGCAACAACATAATTTCGACCCAACAAAAAAAAAAAACTTTGATCCTAATGCAGTGCTTAGAACTTCTAGAAGCAACCCAACAAATTCACACGTGTGAGAGGGAGATGACCCATAAATTCGACCTTCTAGCAATACTTCTTCTTCTCTAGGAATTTTTCACTTTTTTTTCTTGTATATCAAACTTGTGAGATTGTCTCCTCCAAACGAATCAAATTTCCCTCCATATATAGCCTTTTTTGGATTTTCATTTACCCTCATGTAGGCCGACAAGTAAGGGCCAACTTGGCGTGGAGGTGAAAAATTACATGTCTTACTCAAAAATAATTCTTTTTACATGATTCAAAAGTCCAAGAAGGGTCTCTTTAAATGGACAATGACTCTAATGTCTTAATATAAAACCTATAAGTTCTCAATGGGGACTTTTACCTAAAACACGATGATATAATCATGAAACCCATGCTTTAATACATCAAAATAATAATAATGATAATAATAATTCCTTAAACTTTCTTCTGATAAATACATTTCATTATGACTCAAATACAATTATGAAGACCGAACTTAGTTACATTCTTCAACACTCCCTCTTAACTAGGGAGGTATTCATAATACATATTCAAGTACACGGAAGATCTCAAAACACATGAACCATGAAGAGTTTAGGAACACATAGTGCCACAAACTAGATTCTTGACTAGGGAAATCTATCCGGGTGGGACTAAGATGGACTAAAGCTTTCAACCTCTCTAGGTATCATTAGGCTTACTTTCTAACCATCAACCCAGGGAACTAGGTGCACAATGAAAGGTCAGAGCTATATGACCAACGCCACCCTCCTTTCTTCGGGAACTAGACATCAACACACATGCCGACTAGAGGTCCTCTCAGGCATACACAATGCCTCAACACATCAAGTCTCTCTTGATCAAATAGATCGGTATCATTGAGCATGCCTCCAAAACTTCGAGAGATTTATTTGAACAATCACAACTCAAATCGGTAACAACCTTACACATAAGTAAATACAAACCTTCAGGGTTTTCAATCATCTTGATGCTGCTTCACAATTTATCACAATAGGACTTAGAGGCTTCCCAAACAAATCTTGATAAAGGTTTCCTCAATCATACAACTTCCTTTCCTACTTCACATGCAACAACATATTCTACAGCCAAATCCTTCTTTTCTTCTTTCGGCAACACCTCAATATACATTCTCCAATTTCTTCTTCAAAGTGTCCATCATGACTACAATATGTCCTCCCTTTCAACTTGGGAGATATACCCTTTATTTTATGTATACTCCCTCTTAACTTAGGGAGATCAACTTCTTTTCCATAGCATCGGAGAATCTTTCATGGCTTCCATCCTTCTTATCAAAGTCATCTTGATCATCATCATTCATATAACTTTCTTCATCATGCTTATCAATCAAATCAATTTT
>APFE031455880.1:2033-55096 GCA_000404065.3 Pinus taeda
ACGCCATGGTCCAAAACATAGGTTCAAGTTCCAAGATCTAATTGCCATGGACCAAAAGAGTGATCACCAACATATACGCGCTTTTGTAAAGTATAACCCGCGTGTATACGCGCCTTCGTTTAGAAGAACCTGCGTATATGTCTTTTTCTACTTTCTGAGTGCCTGAACTGAGATCTGTTACCAAAGAAGGTTGCCATCAAGGACAACACCTGTGCCATAGCTCCAAACCTGTGCCATAATGCCAACAGTTTATAACCATTTTCTAACTCTGTTCATAATGCAACTTGTGTCATCTTCTTATTAGCACAGAATAGCTCTTTTTGTTTCACTACTTTCTAGTTTCTTATCAGTAGCTTGAAGTTGATGTCAGTAGCATAGAGTAATTTAGATTTGCTAATCATTAGTCTAGTTTCTTTCATTTGCTATTCATTAGTCTTTAGATTTTGAATTTAATTGATCAATGCCATTTTGTTGTTATTTTAGTAACTCATGTTGTAAGTGAATGTTTTCGAAAGCCCTTTCAGTTGATGGTTCACCTTAAAACTGAGTGGTGAAATATTTCATTTATGAATGAGTCTTTCTCTGCATTTTTATGTTTACTTTTTCTTAGAACAATGAAGTATGGAGTCCCTCAAAATGCTATCACAAGGAGGTTGTTCTCCCAAAATTGTGTAGCGGAGTGACAAAGCACTTCATTTTGTTGTTATAGTATATTAGTTGCAATTCACTTTCAGTCTTAGTCGTTCATTTAATTTCATTGTAATCTTGTTTTCAGTTTTAGAACAATGAAGCATTGAATCCCTCAAAATGCTATCACAAGGAGGTTGTTCTCCCAAAATTGTGTAGCAGAGTGACAAAACACTTCATTTAGTTTTTATGAGAGATTAGTTCAATTTCATTTTCAATCATAGTTTTTCATTTAGTTGCAATTCCATTTTCAGTTGTTCATTATGTTTTGATTCTGCAATAAATTAGACAATAATTGTAATCTTTTTTTCAGTATTTCATTTTTGGTTCATCATAGATAACTGTAATCTCATTTTCAATTTTAATATCTCATTTAAGATTTGGTTTTATAATTGATTAGATAGTTGTCTTAAGTCCTTTCAGTCCATGTTTCTGAAACAATCATAATAGCAAGAAGAGAAACTTTGTTTTCATTTTCTTGGTTAAAACTTTACTTCCAAATCTGGCTTAAAGCACTTTTAGCTATCATTTAATTTTCTTAGCAGCAATAGATTTAATATTTTGTTATGAATTAAAAGATCGAAACCCAAAAACAACTTAAAATTCAAAACACTGAAGTAGGAAGGGCCATCTAGCACATATAGTGCACTACACTTCATCAGTTTACGCTACCTGGATTGATAATTTATGTAGAGTAATTTAGGACACTAAATTGACAAATCATTTTGGTGCTTGCCAAGGAAGTGTAACTAGGTAGCCTTATCTCTTACATTAAAAAAATAAAATAAAAAAAATGACATGCATAGAGAAAGAGGTTCTAGGGGTATATTTATAGTTAAGGGTAGAATTTCAATTCCCAAAACTCCACCTACTCCACCAAGAATCAGAAAAGACACACCTCCATCCAAAACTTATAATCCCAGCCATAGGATTCCTGGAATTCAAGGAGCAGAAACTCAATCAGAAGATTCTTCTACATCATCCACCAAAATAGTCCTAGGAGAGAAGACCTTTTTCACCTCCACAGGGGAGCCTATTGTAGTTGAAGAACTAGGAATACCCAGTGAGGAAGAAAAAGTAGGAACTCCCTCCCATAGTCCATTGATAGAAGAACGAGAGGAAGAGGAAATAACCTTGCAATTTGAGCACTATACTGACTCTGAGGAAACTATAATGGCAGAAGAAGAGCAAGATGGAGAATTCTCACTGTTTGGAGGAGGGGGTAGAGGGAGAGGTAGAGGAAACAATGGAGGAGGTAGAGGTAATAATGGAGGAGGCAAAATAAATAGGGAAGTAGATAATTCATTTGGATTCCCTATAGTGGATGAGGAAACACATACCACAATGAAAAAAATTTCACCATCTGTCCTCCCAAACTTTTATGGGTTGAGAAGTGAGAATCCTAAAACATTTTTGTTTGAGTTTGAAGTCATATGCAGAACCTATGACTATCTAGAAGACTCTCAAAAACTCAAATTGTTCCCTTCAACACTAAAAGAGGCTGCTTTGAAATGGTTTATGGGGTTAGTCACTCAATCCATTAGAACTTGGAATGACATGAAACAGGAATTTTTGGATAAATACTTGGATTATTGTATGCCTACCAATCATAAATATGAGGTGTTCAAAACGATACAAAAGGAAGATGAAAACTTAGAGGATTTGCTTGAGAGATTCAACTATAATTTGAAAAGAGAAAAAATGAACAATCTAGATGAAGAAACTTTAAAAGTTTTGTTAAAGGCCATTAGAGATGAATGGATAGATATCCTTAATGTGATGGGGAAGGGAGATATCTCTCAACTTCCATTGAGTGACATAGTAGAACTATGTGTTCATCTCTCAAGAGGGAAATCTAAAACCAGGAAAGGACCAAGAGATCCTTCTCTTGTTAGAGCAAACAAATCTGCAACCAGATCTATAAGTAGGGCAGAAATTGGCAATATGTTTGATGAGTTTAAGACTAACATTTTAGGGAGTCTTAGTGAGAAACTAGACACCCTTAAAATTAAAAAAAAAAGCAGAAAACAGAGGTTGATGCTTTAGCCATATTTTGCCTGAAATTCAGAAAGAAACATGCTCTAAGGGAATTCCCTTTAGATGCAAAAATTGTAGAAACTTGTATGATTTGTTTAGAAAGTCATGAGACCAAGGGTTGTCCCTCAATCTAAGGTATTAAGGCTATCCTTCAAGAGGAAACAATCCTAATTCCTGCAGAACCTCTTTGTTTTGTTACAAGAAGACCTTGACAAGGGCCACAAAATCAAGGATTTAACAATCCAATGTATTTTCAGCCCCCACCAAACTGGAATTCTTGGCAGCAACCTTGGCCTCAACCTCAATCTCAGTATCAATCTCAACCATGGGCACAAGGGGTACAAAATCCTTATGGGAGATTTGCTCAATATTATCAATATCCACCATCTTATCAGAGCTATCCTCCCCAAAACCAGTAGCAAAATCAGTAACCACAACTTCCAAATCAAAACCCTCAACTTTCATTACCATTTCCACAACAACCTCCACAACAAAGTCAAAATCCTCAACTCTTGCTTCCATTTCAATAAAAACCAAATCAGTTACCTACCCAACCATTTCCAAACCCCAATAATAAAAATCTTCAGAATGCTTACATGGTATAAGGACAACAATTTCCAACTTACATTATTACTCCTCTAGATCTTAATGATGTTCAACTTAGATCTAGTAGGATATTAGAAAAGGAAAAACCTTCTATAGTCATTCAAGAACAAGATAACTCTGAGGAAGACTCTCTGAAAGTCAATAAAATTTTTGAGAGAACATCCCTCCAAAACCAAAACATTGAAAAAGGAAAACAAAAAGAATCAATAAACACAACTCCTATCATTGAGCAACTAGCATCTACTTCTACACCTCTTTTTCCTGAGAGATTACAAATTTATAGAGGGGTTGAAAAACAAATCTTGTTGCCTAATTATGATTTTCTAGATGAATTGAAGAATGTTTGTATCAAAATTCCTTTGTTACAATCCATTAGAGAAATTCCTATTCTAGCCAAGACAATAAAGGAGTTGAGCATGAAAAGACCAGGAAGAAAACCAAGAGAAATAAAAAGAATTCACCTAGTAGGAAAGATAGCAGATATCATGATGGGAAAGATTGCCATGCAGAAATATGTGGATCCAAGAAGTCCAATTGTCAAGACACATATAAATGGGATTGAAATTCCAAACACATTGATTGACTTAGGGGCAACAATAAACATTATGAGTAGACAAACTATGGAGCAGCTTAAACTTCCTAATCTTCTTTACACACCTACCTTGCTGCAACTTGCAGATAGATCAGTAATCAAACCAAATGGTGTGCCAAAAGACATTTCAGTCTCCTTAAATTCTTGGGAATATCTTGTTGATTTCATGATTTCAACTCCCAAGAATAATCTAGGAGGACACCCACTCATATAAGGAAGACCTTGGCTGGCCACAACTGATGCTCTTATTAGTTATAGATCTGGTGACATGTATATTTTTTATGGTAATTCAACAAAGAAATTTACTTTGTATCCTCCAGCAAAAGCAATCATAGAAATAGATGACAAGGAATGGATTGATGAAGAAGATGATATTCAACCTCTCTTTACTATGTCAGAAATTAGTGAAGATAGTAAAATTTTGAACACATTGGAAAATTTTGAAACATCTTTAGAATATGATCATGCACAATTCCAAGAAAAATCTAATGTTGAATACTTGTCATCTAGGCAGATGTCTCTCTATTCTATGGAAGAGTTTGGTAGCTCTACAATTGAAATTTTTCCAGGTAGGACATTGAAGATAAACAAAAACTTGGAGAAACTACAACAAGAAAAGCTAACCAAAATATTACAAAAACATTCCGTTGCATTTGCATGGGAGTACACCGACAAGAAAGGTATTGATCCTAAGACTTGTATCCATCATATCTATATTGAGGAAAATAGTAGACCAATCAGACAACCTCAAAGAAGAATGAATCCAAATCTTAGAGAAATTGTGAAAGAAGAGCTCCAAAAATTACTCAATGTAAACTTCATTTACCCAATTTCAGATAGCCAGTGTGTTTCTCCTTCGGTAATTGTGCCTAAAAAGAATGCAAAATGGAGGGTGTGCATTGATTACCGAGAATTGAATAAACCAACCTTGAAAGATTAGTTTCCTTTTCCTTTTATAGATCAAGTGTTAGATACATTAGTAGGTAAAAAGTATTTCTCATTCATGGATGGTTTTAGTGGTTATAATCAAATTCAGGTAGCACTTAAGGATCAGGATAAAACCACATTTACTTGTCCATGGGGAACTTTTGCCTACCGAATGCTTCCTTTTGGGTTATGTAATGCACTTGCAACATTCCAAAGAGTAGTACTCGGAATTTTTTCTGATCTAATACATGATTGTGTAGAGGTATACATGGATGATTTTACAGTCTATGGTAACACATTTGAAGAAGCTTTGGAAAATTTGGAAAAAGTCCTTAAAATATGTAAAGAAACAAACCTTTCACTAAGACATGAAAAATGCTTTATGATGTTTACAGAAGGTATTGTTTTAGGACATCACATTTCAGGGGATGGGATTAAAGTTGACAAATCTAAAGTTGAATTCATCTCTAAGTTATCAAATCCAAATTGCCTAAGGGATGTTAGAAGTTTTCTAGGATTTACAGGGTACTATAGAAGATTTATAGAAAACTTCACTAAAATAGCATCTCCACTCTTTAAATTGCTTACAAAATATTGTGAATTCAAGTGGAACCTTGATTTTCAACTAGCATTTGAAACCTTGAAAGCAAAAATATCTTAAGCACCTATCTTGAGAGGACCAAATTGGAAACTTCCTTTCCATATTTCCACAGATGCTTCAGATACAGATCTGGGAGCTGTATTGGGACAAAATGATTTGATTCCTTATGCCATTTACTATACAAGTAAAAATTTGACTCCCACTGAGTTTAATTATACTGTGACTGAAAAAGAATTCTTAGTTGTTGTTCATGCAATTAACAAGTTTAGACACTATATAACAGGCAATGAAACTTTCGTTCATACAGATCACTCTGCAATTAGATATTTGATGAATAAACCTATTACTAATGACAAAGTTACAAGATGGCTTTTACTTTTGCAAGAATTCAACATTACTGTGCTAGATAGACCTGGAAAACAAAACACAGTTTTTGATTTCTTGTCTAAGATTCAGAATATCAAAGAAGACTCTCCAGTTGAGCATAAGTTTCCTGATGAATATCTCTTTGCAGTAACTACGCAAACTCCTTGGTTTGCAGATGTTGCTAATTACTTGGTTATAGGGAAGTTACCTTCACATTTATTTCCTAGAGAGAAAAGAAAGATTATTCAAGATAGTGCAAGATATTTATGGATCACTAACGAATTGTATAAAACAGGGCTAGATCTTATGATCAGAAGGTGTGTCAAGGAGGATGAAATGCCTAATATTCTCAAAACATGTCATGATGAACCATGTGGTGGAAACTTTGCTGACAAGAGCAAAACCTATAAAATCCTTTCTTTAGGATATTTTTGGCCATCCATCTTCAAAGATGCTAAAGAATATGTCAGAAGGTGCGACAACTGCCAAAGGGTAGGGAAACCTGCTCGCTCAAATGAAATGCCATTACAACCTCAGGTACTTATCGAACCCTTTGAAAAATGGGCTTTATACTTTATTGGACCTATTAATCCTCCATCCAAGCAGAAAAAGTATATATTCGTATGCACTGATTATGTCACAAAATGGGTAGAAGCCAAAGAATTACTTTTTTCTAACGAAAACTCTGTAGTTAGTTTTCTTTTTTAGGGTATTTTTTATTCGCTTTGGTGTTCCAAGAGAAATTGTGATAGATCAGGGACCTCAATTCACATCCAACATGATGGAGAAGCTTATGGAAGAGTAGAAAATCAAGCATAGGAAATCCACTCCCTATCATCCACAAGAAAATGGTCAAGTGGAGTCTACAAATAAAGTGATTGAAAGAATCCTCACCAAGACTATGCATCTATATAGAAGAGATTGTGCAGAAAGGCTTCCTGAAGCCTTATGGGCCTATAGAACTACATGGAGGAACACAACTGGACATACACCCTATGAATTTTTTTATGGGAAACAAGTCTTGTTCCCCATAGAGTTCCAAGTCAAAACTTTCAAGATGGCAATCCAGTTGGGGATGGATTTATCAGAAGCTCAAAAGCATAGACTAGAACAATTGAATGAACTTGATGAAATTAGACAAGAGGTTGTTCAAAGGACTGGTCTAGTTCAACAACAAAGGGCTAAATGGCATGACAAATATATCAAGGATGAGAAGTTTCAAGAGGGAGATTGGGCACTGTTATTTGATTCAAAGTTTAAAGATTTTCAAGGGAAGTTTCAAACTCATTGGCTTGGACCATATGAGATTGAAAAAGTTTCCAGTAATGGAGTAGTAAGGATCAAAACATAGATGAAAGTCAAACTCCTCTCCTTGTGAATGTTTGTAGATTGAAATTTATTAAAAACCAATCTCAAAGGAGGAGTTCATCAAGATCTTTCAGAACAATTATGAAATGAAGTTGGTGAAGAAGAATCCTTCTTCTCCACCAACTTAGTATTTGTTTCTCTCTCTCTCTCTCTCCTCTCTCTCTCTCTCTCTCGATATATATATATATTATAATATTATATATATATATATATATATTATATATATATATATATATATTATATTATATATATATATATATATATATATAATATATATATATATATATAAGGTTGAAAACCAATCACTGATTGGCATGCTATTAGGAAAATACAGGGTGAAAATCAGAAGCTTTTGACACCTTATATTTTCCATTTCCTTTTCTGAAAAATGGTGACTCACTTTTCATTCTGAAAAATTCATTGTTTTAACTCATTTTCACTCTGTTTTACTTTTTCAAAGTTTCACTTCACTCCACAATCATATTCCACCAATAAACTTTTCCTCTTCAACATTTCTTCCATCTCCATTTTTCATTTATCATCTTGCCATATTTTCATTTCCATTCCATTCATCCATAAGCCATAATTTGTTCTCTGATTTACATTCTGCAGCTATTCTCGTTCCGTAGCTAATCCTATTCTGCAGCCAATCTGATTATGTAGCAACAGTTTGATCATCAATCCAAGCACAAAGAGGCCAGTTCATAATAATATCTTATATGCAGGTAATGGAGGAGAGAACAACCTTTGAAGACCAATCACATCTAAGCACCTGTGGAAGAAAACAACAAGAGATTAGCAAGAGGAAGGTATGGTTCTAAAGGTAAAAACAAAAACTTATTTCAAAAATAAATACAAAACATAAGTTGGTATAACTTGTATAAACACATGACTCCTTGATTTATCATTATGAGATTTGACTGCCATGATGATTCCACCACACCTTCTGTCTGTAATGCTAATGGTCTAATGAGGTAATCTCCATTTTAAACTCAATGACTCGTACTTAAACGGACTTCTCCAGCACACCTATTAAACGGTTAGATTCATGACATAACCTATTTGAATACAACTCTTCATAACCCTGATTTTCATTTATTACACCAAGTTTTTCTCTTATACTCCCACAGCCTTTTTGTGCATACAATCACTTCATTTTTCATATATTTCATGCATACAAACATTATGTTACCTTTTACACATAGTCACTCTGTTTTCGTATCCTCTTTGTATAACAATCACTTTGTTTTTCACACAGTTTACGTGTACAGCCACTCTGTTTTCATATACCTTGTGCACACTTTGTTTCCACACATTTTATGCATACAAGTACTCTGTTTTCGCATACCTTGTATGTACAGTCATTTTATCTCATACTCATAGTCATTTTACTTCCATATATTCTTTCATTCCGTCCCCATATCCATAGTTATTTTTTGTTTCTATATACTAGTTGTTCCACTGTCGTATACACAGTCCTCTTTACGCAGTCACTCCATTTCTCAAACAGTGAAGGGAATTTTGAAGAATAGCAGAGAACATAGGTGATGGGGCTCATCGTCAGAACTGAGCCTGTTATCACTGACCAAAATTTCAAAGAAAAAACAATTTGGACAAGCTTTCAAACAGGTTGGTTGTTGGAGATTTTGTGAAAAACTTCAAGGAGGTCACATGCAAGTCACCAAAGAATTTGCTTCAAATTTCACAGGATTTAATTCAAAGGTTGGAGTGCTTGAATTACCAATATATCTAAAGGTTATATATGTAGTCACTGAAATTCCAAGAGAGACAATTTTAGAAAAAGAGAACTATATGTTTTTGACTCACACAGCAGTTTCGTAGCGCGCTACGAAACTGCTGAAGGTGACAGTTTTGTTTTTTAAAGATCTACCTTGAAAGCAAAAGGGATTTATTTTGAAAAGGATGTTTTTTCAGAGGTGTAATTAGATCATTTGAGAAGGTTTGAGCACTAATCAAAAGGAAAATTCAAGAAATGAAGACATATACACATAACAAACCTTGCGCTACGAAACCCCTGAAGCAGCTTGTTTTAGCAGAAAAACTGTTCTTACTAGTTAACTTGCAGAAGCTTTCCTGAGCAGCTGAGAACGAAATCGTGCAAACTGAAAGAGGTTTTTATTCCTAACATGCTGCACTACAAAAACCTCTTTCCGTTTCTTCAAATACATCATGAGCTGGGAGAAACGAAGGACCAAAGTTGCGCTACGAAATTGCTGTAGGTGCTGTTTTATGAAGAAAATGAGCAGTTTAATGGTGACGTCAGCAGATTTTTGAAGGAAACGCCTAAGAAACATAAGGGATATTACTTAAGGCTATCCTAGCTATTCAAAGGATGACAAGTGTGCATTCTCCATAAAGGTAAAAGATTTTGTCTTAAGCTAGAACTTTAATAAAGGTACTTTATTACCTATAGTTAGGGTTTGGCTAAAGACGCATACGTAGAGGTTGGCTTGTACACTTGTCCATTCAACAAAGATTCCAGCATACCTGGAAAGATGGTGATGCTCATCATATTTTGAAGCATTAAACAGCTGGGAACACATGCCTAAACTTTTGAAGGATTTTGGGATGAAGTGGCCAATAAATTGAACAAGAAGACACGGGGATGACAACAGCAGCTCCAGTGAAGAATTTAAAGGAAAGGATAAGCGTTCCAAGCACAAACATAAAAATAAAAAGCCAGAGGACTACCATAGTCATAAGCAAGGTTCGACAGGAGGTGTAGCTGAGACAAAGGCACTATCAGAGAAAGATTACTTTTCAAAGAACATTAAGTTTTCAACATGGCTTAAAGAGGAGCGGGGGATGTTTTTCTCCAATCTCTCTTCAGAGAAGACTCACAAGTTATTTCTGGAATTTGTAAATATATGGAATAGTAGATAGCTGCAAAGTGAATACTATGAAGGCATTAGCAGTGCTCCTCCGACAGATCATAATTGGGGATTCAAAATAGACAAGAAGACAAATGAAAGAGGCTGAGCTGGGTCTTGCCTTGAAAACATTCGCTCGGCTTATTAATCCCAATCAGTTCCAGAATTCTTACACAAGTGACAAGTCTGAATTTTTCAGAAATACACTGCCCTTTGAAGCTTATTCATTGCTAATTGAAAAAGGGTCGAATTCTGAGGAGGACGAGATTGGCAAATTCCAGGGGTTTGGCACATTTTTCTCCTTACAAACGGAGGGCCATTTCAGTTGTATCCATAGATTAAGATTCCTTGGAGATTGGTCCATATATGGGCTGTGAGTTTCCAATTGTCTCCATCTTCAAACAGTGGATCAAAGTCACCAATTTTGGAGTAGTTTCCTGAGGACGAATATTTGCTGCATTGGCTGAAACTTGTTTCTTGACATATCAATCTTTTCCTGAAAGTAGAATGAAGGGATGTATTCTATCCCATCATCTCTCATTGCCATTGAAATAAGCTCATGCAAGTTTCAGTCTGAGGGTTTCAAGTGAGAGCCTCACACTAGTTTCGGTGGATCTCATTGCCACCCTAGCTAGTCTCTTCCCAATTTCGGTGGTCAACCTTAGCACCCTAGTTAGGTCATTTTCTAGAATTCATTAAAAAGATCTAATTGAGTTGGTTGCAGGTATTCCTCAATTCATTTTGGTCTTTGCAGGATAGTGTGGATCATAGTATTTTCAAGGGAGCTTGAAGTTTATCCTGTGAGAAGGCCGAGGCTCCAATCTCAAGCCAAAAAGGTGGTTTTGTTGTAAATTTTCTTGAAGAAGCCAATGAACCTGCTCATATTACGGGCATATGCTGTTAAATAAAAAGCACAGCTGTCAAAGATCAGACCACCATGGCTCTACTGGTTTGAATAAAAGGAGGACTGTGTTTTTAATTCACACAGCAGTTTCGTAGCGCGCTACGAAACTGCTGTAGATGATGATTTTAAATGCAGAACAGCTGTTTGATATCATGAGCGGGAAATTATTTTTGAAAAGAGAGACACATGTCAATCAATCCCGCCTACAGCACATCAGCAACATGGCAGCAGTACATACCAGGGGTTATTAAAGGCTTCAAACATGTTGTTATATATCCGAGCAGATCAAGGAATGGAAGACAGGGGACCGTGGATATAGGATGATCATTTTTATCAATTAATAAGCTGTCTATACAGCTAGCATCCGAGACCAGCTTGCTCAGTGAATGTTCCCTTAACATATCTTAGCCATAACAGAAATCATACAGCTGTCCAGCATCCAAGAAGAATCATATTACGAGGAGAAAGGAATTAGTGTTTTAGTTTGATTAGGACTTTATGTAATCATAGCTCAGCACTTTTGTAATTAATGAGTTGGTTTAGAAATAGATAAGGTTCATTAATGATAGATCATCGAGTTCTCCCTTCATGCTTGTTGAGGAGACTCAAGATAGAGATAGCTTAGGTTTATTTCCTATATATAGCAAGAACTCGGATGTATCAAGGGTTGGATACTTATGCAAAAAACAGAGTTTTTATTGGTTGATGTATAAAGCTTTTGACAGTAATAGATAGATTGTTTATTCTTCCCAAGATTCATAATATGTTCAAATGCTCAAGATGTTGGTGGTTTGGTCTAATGTAAGTTTTGCAGCTTTATGAGTATGCAATCACTCTGAATTCATCATTGATGCCCAGACTTCCTGTGCATACTTGTAAGTTGAGGTTCTTGTCCTTCATGTTTTACAGCTCCTTAGGTACACAATCACTCTGAATTCACCTAGTGCTCAGACTTCCTGTGTGTACTTATCAGCTGATGGTTATTTGTTGAATATCTTGAATGTTTAAACGTTACATGCCTTGGCTTCTATGAATGAACAGTTAATAGTTTACTGATAAGATGTTTGACTCCATGAGCCCAATGGAAGAAATGTTATGTTGACTGTCCAACCAGCTTGTTTATTAAATCTATGTTTCAAGAGTTAGCCCTCTTTGTGCCTAAGGATAAATCAATAGTTTGTTTTGAGAGAGCCCTCTCAGGTTAGGGAGGCTAATCCCTAGCTAAAAGCCTGGTTTGAAACAGTTGCATGAGAGCTTACTAAGTAGCAGCCCTTAGTACAGGTTTTGTGACAACAGAACCCATAGGGGTGAAGTACATGGAAGGTTATCCTCAGCTGAAAGGAATGTTGCAGAAGGCTGGTTGGTTGAGTTTCATTGAAAAATTCAATGGTTACCATAAAGAAATCCCCAAATATTTTTCCAGATTGTTTGATGGAATGGATGTGGAAGTAGGTGACATAAAATTTGCAGTGACCGAGTCTTTTATTGCTGAAGCAACTGAGCTACCAAGGCTAGGAGAGTGGTGGTTCAAGAACAAAGAATTTCATGATGAAACCTGGAAGGTCATTATCAAAAATCCAGGTATGGACACTTCAATTTTTAGAAAAGGGATTCCAATATCTGCACTTAAGAGCAAAGGGAGTAGCATGTTATTAATTTTGCAAAAGTTTATTACATGTGAGGGAAGGTTTGGTTCCATGTATGTATATCACATAAGACTGTTAATTAATTTTCTTGAAGATGGAACCCTCAATCTCCCATTTTTCTTGTTGAATAGTTTGAGAAGAATGGCCACTAATGTTCAGAAGAAAATTGAAGCAATAGAAACCAATCTTTATCACCATGGACTAGTAAAAATTTTAGTTGAATATCACTTAAAGAGTGTAGGGGACACATGGGAGGCCTTTTTTATCAGAAACTTCTTCCAAGATGTCCTAGAATTGCCTGAGGGAAGTCCTGTAAAAAGAAGTAGGAGAAGGAAGACCAGTCTCACCATTCAAAACACTCCTGAAACTTCAGCACATAAAAACAATGAAGAAGTGCCCATCTTTGAAACATTAACAGAGATTAGAAAGCAGACAAAGAAGAAAATAAAATTGAAAGAAAAGTTTGAGGAATACCACGAAAATATTCTTGAATCTTCATCATCTAAGGAGGATGAACAACTGCTTTCTGAGAGACTAGTCAAAATCAGGGATCAGCTCAATAAAGAGAAGGAGAAGGGAAAAAGGAAACAGGTTATAAAGAAGAAATCATAGCTCCCAAAGTTTGAGGAGAAGTTCTAGACTCAAGGGCAAAGTGAAGAAAGCAAAATCAAAAGAAACCCAGTTCATAGATTTGGGGGAAGAAACTCCAAATCAGTCCCATGACAATATTCCATATGAGCAAAGCCCACAAAACTCTCCTCAACAAAACTTTGAAAGCATCCCAAGAAGAGCCTCCCTAGGCATTGATCCAATCCAACAATAGATTTATGACTACATAGAGTCATTGGAGAAAAAGGGTACATCAGTGGACGCAAGGACTTCATCTAATCCTGAGCAGCCTGTCACATCACAAGAGACTTTAACTAGCTCACTTAAATAGGAAATCTATGAGCTCGAAGTTCTAAATAGGCACATCCAAAGAGAAAATGAAGCCTTAAAAGAACATAACAAGTTGGATAAGGTTATCCATGATAATGCTATGCTTTAGTTGGGTTTATGGCACAAGAAGAACAGAAAAGTAAAAAGGAAGAATAAGAAGATAAATAGGGCACTCATTAACCTCAAGTACAGATTCCTCATGAGGAAGCCTAGGATGGCAGTTGGTGCAAAGAAAAGCAAGAAGAGGTTGGATGTTGTGGCTGAAGTCTCAAAGCAAATGCAAAAGGAGGAGGGAGTTCACAATTTTGATTGCATGGGGACATGCATAGTCTTGCAGTGGGGGTATGTTGAGTTCAAAAACTGTCTTTCCCTTGGCTACTTTTCTCATCCTTCCTTCTCTATTTTTCCATGAAAAATGCATCCTTATTATCAAAAAACCATTATACATTGCCTCAAGGAGTATACTTTAGTGTTTTACATTTTATACTGTTATGTTTGCTATTTGAATAAGTTTTTGTCTTTTAAGCTACGGAACACAGCCACATTCTACAACTAATCAGTTGTTCCGCAGCTGCTTTCATGCTTTTGTAGGTTCTAGGTGTCGAGAGGGGAAAAGAACTACATGGGTAGCTTGGAAAACATCAGGGCATGGATCATATCCTATTCATCTGGCCTATATCGATGAGGAAGACTCCGATCAAAGGGAAGTCAAACATAGAAACCTATGGCAAACAAGACTCTATTTTGCACACGTTTCTCAATGATGGGATCCGAAGCAGTTTCCTGAGGCCATAGAATTCATCTGCCACTTGCGTAAATGGAATCCAATAATCATTACCATAAGATTTATGTTTCCAAGCAACCAAGGACAATAATTCTGCATACTTTCTTGTCTACGTATTTTGTTGTAGCTTATTTCTCTCTTTAAAATAGTTGTATAATTCCCCTATAAATATTGGTGTGAAGAACACAGAACAAGTTCAATTTTTGCTTATGTATTAAGTTCAGATTTCCGCTCTGTAGTTTGAAGAACTCATTCTCTGTTTTAATATAAAGACTCTGTTTCAATGGATATCTGAAGCGTTGTTGGAGTGTTGATTAAGTGCTGATAATCTGAGACATTTGCAGAGGGCCCCTTCGTTGGTCAAGGTTACATTTTATTTATGTTTTGTACTACATGTAAATAATCAACTCTGACCAAATCTTTTATGAAGGAAAAGAAGAAAGCCCAGTTGAGGATCAAAGACCACTTAGGCCCATTTTTGTGCGACAACAGAAAAGCAAGGAAAGAAGCAGAGGAAATCATAGAGACAACAATGAAACTAAAGAAAAGCTTTGTTTGGACTCATGACCCTCACGGTTTCATTTGTGATTGGAGGATAAAACATAAGTTTTCACCTTACATCCATCACAAAATTCCTGAGATAGAACAATATGCCAACTTGAATGAATGGAGGGAAGGAACTTTGATAGAACAAGATAGTGTACAGGTGCCAGTTGAAACTTCTCAAAATAAAATACCATAAACTAGTGCTCCCACAGTAGAGCCATCACAGGGACAAACACAGGAAACAAGTGTCCCTACATCAGAACAACCAGAAACAACAAAATAACGAGAAACAACAGAACAACCAAAGGAATCAGAGCAGCCTGAAATCTCTATAGAGTTACCTCCACCACAGACACTACCAGCTCAAACATACATGGATAATCCTCCAGTGCTAGAGACTCCCCTAAATGAGGAAATAAACTTGAAAAGAGAAAGGGAAGTAGCTACCTTCTAGCAGACCCACAGATCAACCCTTTGCTAAGGGGCAAAGGTTGAATCCATATTTAGAGGAGGAATTCATTGGGGAGACAACAGAGAGAATGAGGAAGGAAGGTGCAGACAGTTTTCAAACATTCCCAACAGGTGGGACACCTTGAAGTTCACAGAGGCAAGAACTAGAAAGCCAACCCAGCACAGAAGTTTCATCCTTCAGGTTTTCTTCTGAGAAAATTATAGATATAAAGGGGAAGTTTAAGGATATCAAGGCAAAGAATGAGCAGATTAAGGCACAATCATATGCTCAGTACTTAAAGATGGCCCCTGCAAACCAAACCAAATTGATGTCAGCCTTTGAAATCAAAGAGGGAAAATGAGTTTGTTGAAACCAATAGTATAGTAGCCAAAGTCCTTGGCAGATTACCTAAAAGCTAGTTTTGAGGTTGTGGCTAAAGAAATCCACCCTATAGACCAGATTGAATCACATAATAAAATGGGTGAGATGGTGTATTCAACATTGACCAACAAAGCGATGATGACACATAGATTGCTAAATTCATTGAGCAATACTACAACTCAATTGCAGCTAGAGAAAGCCTCTTCACAGGCAAAGGAAATTAGAATAAAATCATTGGAAGTGTTAGTAATTGAGTTGGTTCATGACCCAAAGGATGTGAAGGCAACAGAAAGTTTAATCAAGATAAAGAATGAAGACATAGCTGCACTTAGAAAACAATTAAAGTTGCCACCACTCATTCACCCTCAGACTGTTGAGGTAATAGAGAAGAAAAATGAAGAAGAGCTTATGGACTTGGTCCTTAAGCTAAATGAACAATTAAAGGAAACTGAACTTGAATTGGAGAAAGAATTGCAATCAGGGCAGAGTGAGTCGACCATACAACCTCAAACTGTGGTGCCAATAGTTTCCACTGCAATCCCTTCCACTATGGCAACTGCTTTAGCACCAAACATTCCTTTGTCAATAGCCACACTAGTGGAAGAAACATGTACAACATAGGCAAGAACATCAACACAGACAATAGAGGACTTGGTTAAGTCCATGGAGGAGATGAAGCTCTAGGCCACAGAGCTACATAAGGTAAAAGAAAACATGAAAGATATGAAAGAAAATGAGGGAAATTAAAGAGATTGATTTGAAAGGAGGGAATGAATTATAGAAGTTGGGAGGAAAAGTGTAAGTTGTTAGACAAGGGAAAGGAGGAGGGAACATAAGAGGAAGATGAAGAGGATGAGTAGAAGAGAAAGGAGAGGAGAGTGATCAAGAAGCCTGAAATTAAGAAAAATAATTCATAACCCATCTAATATCATATCAAAACATCGATAAATAATAAAGAGAGAGCCCTCTCTGAGTACAGATTGGCTAGATTCTGTACTTAAAAGATTGGTTTGTGGTTACCTCGGACCCCTTTCCCTCTTCTAATAACTTCTAAGGAAAATCTGAGTGATAACAGGTGTGAAGAATGTAGAACAAGTTCAGTTTTTGCTTATTTATTAAGTTCAAATTTCTTCTCTGTAGTTTGAAGAACTCATTCTCTGTTTTAGTATAAAGACTTTGTTTCAATGGATACCTGAAGCGGTGTTGGAGTGTTGATTAAGTGTTGATAATCCGAGACCTTCGCAGAGGGCCCCTGCATTGGTCAAGGTTACATTTTATTTTTGTTTGTCTTTCATATTTAACCATAAATTCACTGTGTTTTTTTCCATGGTGTTTATAACTATTTTCTAACTCTGTTCATATTGCAGCTTGTGTCATCTTCTAATTAGCACAGAATAGCTCTTTTTGTTTCACTACTTTCTAGTTTCTTATCAGTAGCATAGAGTAATTTAGATTTACTGATCATTAGTCTAGTTTCTTTCATTTGTTGTTCACTAGTCTTTAGATTTTGAATTTAACTTATCAATGCCATTTTGTTGTTAGTTTAGTAACTCATGTTGTAAGTGAATGTTTATGGAAGCCCTTTCAATTGATGGTTCACCTTAAAACTGAGTGGTGAAATATTTCATTTATGAATGAGTCTTTCTCTACATTTTTATGTTTACTTTTTCTTAGAACAATGAAGTATGGATTCCCTCAAAATGCTATCACAAGGAGGTTGTTCTCCCAAAATTTTGTAGCAGAGAGACAAAGCACTTCATTTAGTTGTTATAGTAGATTAGTTGCAATTTCACTTTCAGTCTTAGTCGTTCATTTAATTTCGTTGCAATCTCATTTTCAGTTTTAGAACAATGAAGTATTGAATCCCTCAAAATGTTGTCACAAGGAGGTTTTTCTCCCAAAATTGTGTAGCAGAGTGACAAAACACTTCATTTAGTTTTTATGATAGATTAGTTGTAATTTCATTTTCAATCATATTTTTTCATTTAGTTGCAATTCCATTTTCAGTTGTTCATTATGTTTTGATTCTACAATAAATTAGACAATAATTGTAATCTTATTTTCAGTATTTCATTTTTGGTTCATCATAGATAACTGTAATCTCATTTTCAGTTTTAATATCTCATTTAAGCTTTGGTTTTGTAATTTATTAGATAGTAGTCTTAAGTCCTTTCAGTCCATGTTTTGGAAACAACCATAATAGCAAGAAGAGAAACTCTATTTTCATTTTTTTGGTTAAAACTTTACTTTCAAATTTGTCTTAAAGCACTTTTAGCTCTCATTTCATTTCCTTAGTAGCATTAGACTTAATATTTTTGTTAGGAATTAAAAGATCAACACCCAAAAACAACTTAAAATTCAAAAAAACTGAAGTAGGAAGGGCCATCTAGCACATATAGTGCACTACACTTCATCAGTTTATGATACACAGATTGATAATTTATGTAGAGCAATTTAGGACACTAAATTAACCAAACAACCATTACATAATGCAAACAATAATAAGAGTAAGAATCTTGAGAAGAAATTCTCCCAGTGACTGGGAATCTACTTCATTCATCTTCTTTCATGTCATCACCCTGTATTTACTAGAATCATGCAACAATAGATTTATTCGATCATAGAGTCAAACATATGCCCATCATGGTCATAGCATGCTCACATCATCTACTACATCATTACATCATGACATCAATATTTCATCGAAGGTTAGATTCACATGATAGGAACAATGGACAGGTGTGACAACATACTTCAAAGATCATGAACACGATATCACTTTTATCAAGTCAATCCATCAGGTTTAGGGAATTCAGTTTTACCATATGCCATAATTACTATAAAAGGCATGACCACAGTTAATAAGATATCTATAGTATCAATCTCATAATTCTATCATACAGGTTACCATAGGACCAAGTCAGATCATTCAATAAAAATTTACCAAAACAACATGAGTGTCAACATACTTTCATCATACTTATCACAAGAATTATCAGTATCAATGAGGTAACTTCTATAAGTGGTCCATCATGTCAAGTGCATGTCAAGTGTCAAGAGTATCATTTACTAGAGTCAATGTACTAGCCTTCTTCATAGAATCAGGATCTCTAATAACAATAGATGTTAGCTAAACATCAGGTTATGCCACTATATCCCAGATAAATAATAAGTAGCCTCATAAAATCAAGAAGATCATCATGATCGAAATATTCAATACAAGGTGCACCATTACATTATAGGAAACATAAATCCAAATCTCTTTCATATGTAAGCATGAGCCATTTGTGAAGGAGACATTCTCAACATACCATGAGGCTTACCTATTCATCCATAGCATTGAAACAATACACCTTTCATACCTTGTAGTGTTCAAATACATGTGCACCTTCCCATAGGAAGCTTGTAGTGCTTGTAACCTTTTCATCAAGTGCCTCTTTACCTATTTCCAGATCTAGCTTTTCTTTTCCTAGATCTCAAATTATCCTTAATAGGGATCCACTTATCAGATCTCATTAAGGAGGTTAGATAGATATATATATACTCAAATATACATGCAAGAAGTATAAGAAATTAACAAAACAATAATCATAATAATTAGATCCATAAGTTTAAACAGGAGTAAATACACAAAGAAACGTCATAATTCAAAGAGTACTTATCTTCAATGAGAGGTGATCATCTCCCTCTTGAACCAGCCTTCAAGAGTCATCAATATCCATAGTCCACATAATATGTTGCCTTCAATCAAATTTATAAACAACCGACCATGTAAGGCTTCATCAAATATGTCCCAAGTGCTTGAGCATCTTCACATAGTCCATGCTAGAGTTTCATACATCAAAATCTCAAGTCTTTTCCATAAACCATGGTTTGTCTCAAACCCTAACCATCAAATCCTTACGCACTAACTACCTAGGGTTTCCTTCATACCCTAGGATTATTTTAGGTGTCCACCATCCTCTTCTTGCTTCCATCGAAAGTGTTTCCATGGGGGTGATCTTCATGCCTTTTCTCCAGCCCAACTCTGATACCATGTTAATTTCTCATAGGGCTACATTATTCTTTGCTTTGATAATTGCATCTTCATTAATACATTATTTTTACCACATATAATCATAAAATTGCTTAGATTTACTTCATTATTAATAACATATGAAACTATGTAGAAATAATAATAACATCATCATCAATGCAATAGAACATAAAGAAACAATAGAAGAAAATCATGCACACATAGAGACACCAGGATTGGTTGGAGACCAGGGCAAAACCCATTGTGGGGAAAACCCTTGTCAATATTCTTCTAATACATTGTCATCAAATGATTTGGCAAAAGAGAGTACAATGATCCATATCTTCACATAACTAGAATATCCATGAAATGCATCTAAAGATCAATACTTTGATTTAGATAACTGTAATGTATTGCCACTGCCTATAGCCTACGGTCGAACACTTTTGTCATTGAGTGAAATCTTCGAAACATTGAAATCTCATCTTGGAGTCCCGGCCATAGGGAGGAGGAGCTGTGCAAGCGACTATGACAGACAAGGTCGCTCTTAGTGAATTGAATGATAGCTACTATGGCAACTTGGTCGCTCCCATACCATTATGTGCAAGCGAATAGGATCAAACTGACCCAAACTCCTGGTCACTCTCATTAAGACTCTTTGCTAATGTCTAAGGGTCAAAATTTTCTCTCATGACCATTGTGTGCCACCGTTTAGGGACCCATATGCTCAAATTTGTGCCAGTGACTTTGAATAAAAAAACCCTAGTTCATTGCGAGCTTCATCCTGACATTTTAAATACTATGGGGTGAAATTTATGTATTAATGAAGATATGGAATTATCAAGTACATTACAGTTATATGAATCATAGATTTGATGTTAAGATGCATTTCATGGATATTCTAGTTGTTCTAAAGATGTGGATCATTTTACTCTCTTTTGTTGAATCATTTGATGACAATATATTAGACTCAAGAAAAACATGCACTCATAGAGACACTAGGATTAGTCGGAGACCAGGGAAAAACCCACTGTGGGGATCCTTTCAAATCTTCTTATAATAGATTGTCACCAGATGATTCAACAAAAGAGAGTACAATGATCCATATCTTCACAACAACTAGAATATCCATGAAATGCATCTAAACCTCAAAACTCTGATTCAGATAACTATAATGTACTTGATAATTGCATATATTCATTAATATATTAAGTTCACCCCATAGCATCATAAAGTTATTCAGATTTACGTTAATATTCATCAACATATGCAACTATGTAGAAATAAAAATAACATCATCATCTATGCAGTGAAACATAAAGGAAGAATAGAAGAAAAGCATGCACACATAGACACACTAGGATTGGTTGGAGACTAGGGAAACACCCACTATGGGGAAAACCCTTGCAAATATTCTTCTAATAGATTATCATCAAATGATTTAGAAAAAGAGAGTACAATGATCCATATCTTCACAACAACTAGAATATCCATTAAATGCATCTAAACATCAAAACTCTGATTCAGATAATTATAATGTATTTTCATTGCCTATAGCATGTTGTCGAACATTTCTATCACTGAGCGAAATATTTGGAATACTGAAATCTCATCTTGGAGTTCCGGTCATGGGGAGGAGGAGTTTTGTGAGTTAATATAACAGATAGGGTATGTGAACTGCATGATAGAAACTATGGCAGCTCGATCGGTCCCATACCATCCTTTGCGAGTGATCGGGGATGAAACTGACCCAGACTACTAGTCGCTCTCATGAAGAATTTGTGCCAAGATCCAAGGGTACAATTTCATTCTCATGATCACTATGTGCCAAAATCCAGGGACCCTAATTCTCATTTTTGATCTAGCAACTTTGAAGAAGAAAACCGTAGTTCAGTGCGAGCTTCATCGTGAAGTTTCAAACCCTTGAGCGAGCTTCCTCCGTCAAACCTATGCAAGCCAAGACCAAATAGAAGAGGAGAAGAGAGCTTGATGTGTGTCCAAATGAGCTCGAGGTATCTTCTATTTATAGGATTCCATGAGGGTCCACTTGACCTGTCCATTGGTACATGTGCATAGGGTCAACCTAATCCAGAATATATGTATGAATAAAATAATTCATAACTCAACTTCTGCTTGTCCAAATGAGGTGATATTTACATCAATTTCGGTCCTCTTGGAATGAGGAATATGATTCAATCATCATATCCATAAAATGAGTAGGACAAAGTAGAATTTGACCATAGTTTCATATTTTTAACACTCGGGATGCTTCACAACCTCCTCTGTTGTGTGTAACCTTTCTATCAGACCTTGAATGGCCCTTTTTACAACATCTACCTTTGTAATGCACCCTATCTATGTAATCCAGTGTCTTATAATGCACCCCATGTTTTTGGACAGAGCATTAGTCCTGCTATCAGTTCTTTGTATCCTCTTCTAAGAAGCGTTAGTTAACCATTATCTTGATTTTCAACCTATTCTTTGAAATCATGTGTTGGGAGGTTGCTTGTGGTCTATTTTAGAGATCTGAAACTGTGCACTATGTTTGGTTGCCTACTTCTATGATCATTTTTATTTTTAGGAAAATAGATTAAGTGCATTTATTTTTCAGTAAAAGAAAATGAAAAAATTTGTTGAAAATTTATGTTTTAGTTGGTTTGATTATGCATATATATTAGGTTAGTTTTTAGAGAGTGTTGAATGTATGCACATTGTGCATGTGTTTAATTCATTGGATGCATGGTACTGAATTGATATATAGATAAATATCTCCTTGTAGAATGAGTTCTTTGTGGGAAATAATACTGAGAGCGGGGGGGGGGGTGAATCCGTATTATCAAATCAATTATTTTTCATTTTACATTCAGATCATATATGCTACTTCAGTTAGATAAACCTGCGTATATATGCAACTTCAGACAAGGAAACCAGCGTATACCATGCAAACTTATAATTCAGTTTAGATGTTGATCATTAATCTGTGCATCAGAACTATGTAAATAGCAACCAGGAACAGTAAAACATAGTAGAAGACAATCACACACAAGAACACAATATATAAGGTGGAAACCCAATGTGGGTGAAAACCACCTGCTGTAATTCATCTCTATATTTTTCAATTAGAAACTTCTGTTTACAATGATTATGTACTGGTGTAGTCCTTTAACAGTACGCAGGCTGCAACCTGCAGAGAGCTACAACCCTCTCTCGTTCTCCAGCTTCTCCTGGAAGGGAGCTACAATCCCCTTAGCTCTTGTACTAGCTGAGCTACTAGTACGTAGGTGCTGACCTATTGAAGGCTTCAACCTTTTCTTATCTTCCAAGACCACGTTTCATAAATTTTTAGACTGGATCCATGAATAACATCAATCAAACATCAAGTATATCTGCAACAATCAATCTCCTTTGAACAACCCAAAATAGAATCAATTAAACACTTCTCAAAATGTTGTTACCAGAAGAACAATAACAGTAACCAAACACTAGTTCTAAACCCAGAACACTGCAACAATAACCAAAAGCATCTAACGCATATTTTATGAAACATATGCTACTTTGCTATACTGAAACCTGCGTATATACGCATATGTATCACTGTCAACTTGCGTATACGCTTCTGTGACTTACTGAACCTGTGTGTATACGCACCTTCGCTGCGTTGAACCTGTGTACATATCTATGAAAGACAAATTTCCCTTTTCAAATATTCAAGCATTAATTAAACCTAGATTTTCAGATTCATATATCAATTCACGCATCAAATACAGTATATCATAATCACACAAAGATACTACTATTGAAGCTTTAAGATTTGACCCATCAATAGAACTTATCCATTTTGCAGCATTCAGGTTCCTCCTTGATTGAGATTCAACAATGCACCATAACTAATTACTAGTGTTCCGGATCTTACTCTCCTTCAGATATTCAATACTTAGATCAATGTTTTTGCCAAATGATCTCCTTCCTCTTTTATAGTCTTAGGCCTTTCACAATACCACGGTCCAAAACCATAACAAATAAATACCATGGACCCAATACATGGGATCAATACTTCTGATGAGATACCATGGCCCAAATCCATAGGTTCAAATACCAAGGACTAAATACCACGGACCAAAAATAAGTTCTCCCATATGTACGCGCTTTTCCTTGCATGAAAGTGCATGTATACGCATACGCAACTTCCGAATGTCTAACCCGCGTGTATACGCGGCTTCGTCAAGGTGAACCTGCGTATATATCTTTTTCTTCTTCTTGAGCGCCTAAACTGAGATCTATCACTAGAGTGAGTTGCCATCAAGGAAAACACCTATGTCATAGTGCCAAACCTGTGCCATAATGCCAACAATCTCCCCCTTTGGACTTGATGGAAACCCCAAGATCCTTAAAGTCACTCTCCCCCTTTGTCATCAAGGGAAAAGGGTTATGATCCCCCTGAGTACATGCTGAATTCTTTGCTCTGCTGAGCTAGCCATGCTCCCCCTGACTGTAGGCAAGATCTGCAAAAACATGTTCTTCAAGAAGAACCGTGACTCATACATCATAACTGACCTTGCTATCATCAAGGACTCTATACATACATCTATCGCCCAACCAAGTGGGGATCATCCACCCAAACAAGTGGGGATACATCAGAAATTTACATATGATAACCAGGTTCATTACAACAATCATCCCAGGCATAGTGGGGAAACCAAAAATAGGTCGTTACATGACCTTGATAAGAAAATAAATACATGACATAGAGACAAAAACTTACAACAAGATTATGATAACAACTATCATCAGCAGCATCTGTCAATCACTATTCAGTTCAGCAACCATGTTCTCCTTTTGTTCTCCTTCTACGGTTGATCCACCTGAACCCAAAAATAGCTTGAGTTCTCGAACCAAGAGCTTCTAAGGTAATGCCAACAATGCATTATTAGAAGTTTATCTGCTCCCCCTGAACCTGTGCCAGATGGTCTCTAACAGACCCATATCAGACTCTTTTCAACCAAAGTCTGTCCCTACTGTTTTTCTTCAAACCACCATATACGCGATTGCATCTGCATAAATCGGCGTATGTACGTGAATCCTCCTTAATAAACTCGCGTACAACCACATTTCTCTGAAACAGATAGGTTTCAACAGCAAGATGATGCATCCACTACTCCCAGCTTCTGTCTGAGGTATTCAAATGTTTCCCTAGGCAGTGGTTTGGTGAGTATATCAACAACTTGTTCCTTGGAGGGAACATACTCCAATTTGACCTTTTGTTCCAGCACTTGTTCCCGTAGAAAATGATACTTGATCGGTATGTGCTTAGTCTTTGAATGCATGACAGGATTCTTTGATATGCTGATTGCACTTGTATTGTCACAAAAAATGGAAATGGGTGGAGTACAAGTGATTTGAAAATATTGCAATGTTTGCATCATCCAAAGGAGTTGTGTGCAACATGATGTAGCAGCTACATATTCTGCTTCAGTTGTAGACAATGCAATGGAACTTTGTTTCTTACTAAACCATGATACTAATCTAGAGCCCATGAAGAATGCACCTCCACTAGTGCTTTTCCTATCATCCACGCTACCTACCCAACCTGCATCTATATATGCATGAAGTGTGAGATCTGTATCTCTAGGATACCATAAACCATAGTCTTGTGTCCCTTGAAGATACTTGAAAATTCTCTTAACTACCTGAAGATGAGTTTCCTTTGGGTTTGCCTGAAACCTTCCAACTATTCCTACTGCATGCATAATGTTTGGTCGGGTACCTGTTAGATAGAGTAGACTACCAATCATGGATCTATAGGTTGGTTGATGCACTGCTGCTGATTCATCATTTGCGCTGAGGTTGCATCCTGTCACCATAGGGGTACATACTAGTTTCGAATCCTCCATCCCATATTTTTTCAAGATTTGCTTGAGATACTTGGTTTGTGATAGAAAGATGCCATCTTTATTTTGTTGCACTTGTAAACCAAGGAAATATGTGAGCTCTCCAAGCAAGGACATTTCAAATTCTTTCTGCATTACCAAAGCAAAGTTTTGACTCATGATTTCTTCATTGCTGCCAAAGATGATATCATCAACATACACAACAAGTATTAGCATTTTATCATTGTCTATTTTTATATATAGATTGTTGTCTGTTGATCCTTTTGCGAAACCTTGTTGATGAAGGTACTCATCCAACTGAAAATACCAAGCCCTTGGAGCCTGTTTAAGGCCGTAGAGAGCCTTTTTGAGTCTACATACAAGATTTGGACCATTTCCAAGGATAAAACCATCTGGTTGCTCAATGTACACTTCTTCATTCAAGTCTCCATTCAGAAATGCAGATTTTACGTACATCTGAAATACTTTGAACTTCTGAAAGCTAGAGAGAGTAAGGAACATTCTTATAGCCTCAAGTCTGGAAACTAGAGCAAAAGTTTCTTCAAAGTCTATCCCTTCTTGTTGTGCATATCCTTTACAAATAATTATTGCCTTGTTCCTAACTACTTCTCCATTTTCATTTAGCTTATTTTTGAAAATCCATTTTGTCCCTATGACATTCTTATCCTTTGGTCTAGGAACCAACTCCCAAGTGTTATTCTTTTCAATCTGCTCAAGTTCTTCATCCATGGCCTTGACCCAACATTCATATTTGCATGCCTCTCTTACATTTTGTGGCTCAGTGGAGGAGAGCAATGCGAAATAGCTTGAAGCTTTTACTATTGTTCTTTTTGTTTGTATACCAGCCTCTTTCTGCCCCAAAATTTGAGATTCTGGATGATTCTTCTGAACATACCTGGGTGGAGTCTTTTCTTCTATCCTTATTTGTTCTTTTGGTGCCTTGTGGGTTTCTTCTTCATCATGAATCTGATTTGATGTTGATGGATAGTCCTCATCATCTTCGAAATCTTCAGATCTTACCTACCTCGGAGTGCTTTCTTCTTAATCAACCACTACATCAATACTTTCAACAATTTTTACAAGCCTTTTATTGTAATACTTGTATGCTTTGCTGTGGGGAGAGTAACCGAGGAGAATGCCTTTATCTACTCTAGGTTCAAACTTTCCAAGCTTTTCATCAGTATTTTTGATGTAGCATTTACTCCCAAAATTTTTGAAGTATTTTATTGAAGGAGTCTCACTATACTAGAGCTCATGAGGAGTTTGAGTGTTGTTCACTCGGACGTTTGTCTTGTTGAGAATCACAATTGCAGAAAATGCGGCTTCACCCCAGAAAGTTGCAGGAGTTCCAGACTCATCCATCATAGCACAAGCCATTTGTTGAACCATTCTGTTCATCCTTTCCACTACTCCATTTTGCTGAGGAGTCCTTGCAGTAGAGAATTCTCTTCTTATTCCATGTTCTTCACAAAAATCAAAAAATTCATTTGAGGTAAACTCCCCACCTCTATCAGACCTGAGGCATTTAATTTTGTGATCTGATTCGTTTTCAACCAAATATTTGAAAGATTTGAATTTTTTGAAGGCTTCGTCTTTGTGCTTCATAAGTCATATCCAACACATCCTGGAAAATTCATCAATGCATAATATAAAGTATTCTTCTCCCCGAGGTGACCTTTTCCTAGATGGACCACATACATCAGTATGGACAAGCTCAAGTGGCTTGCTACTTGATCCTTCCTTCTCAGGGAAGTTAGTTCTGGTTTGCTTACCAAACTGACAAGACTTACATATTGTATTGTCTGGAATTCTGATGTCTGGAAGACCACGAACTGCCTGGTATTTGCATGCTTTCCTTATTTGTGAGAAGCTCAGGTGCCCCAATGTCCAGTGCCATAGCTAGTGTTCATAATTCTTGCTTAGATAGCATTTATGTTGTCCTTCCTTGAATATGTATAAATTATTTGGAGTTCTGATGCCTTCGATCGTTGTTTTTCCTGTATCAAGATCACGAACACTACATCCATTTGATCAAAATATTACCTCAGTTCCTTGATCGCACATCTGACTGACACTCAATAGATTATGTTTTAAGCCATCAACATACATCACATTTCCAGCTTTGACCTTTTCTTTCAACTGAACAAAACCTTTACCTTTTATGAGTGCAAGGGTGTCATTTCCAAATGAGACCTTCTTCTCCTTCTCTAAGGCACTATATGACTGAAGTTTTTCCTTATCACCCGTCATATGTTTCGAACATCCACTGTTGATGTACGATTGATTTTCTTTCCCTTCCACATATAAGGCTATACCACATCTTTCTGGTTGTGGTTCTTTCATTCTCCATGTTTTGGCACTTGAGGCTTGTTCCTTCTGAGTTGTCTGCCAAAACCTGCTCCTGCATTCAGAATCTTCATGACTGAAGTTGTTACAAATAGAACATTCTATTTCATTTTCAAGAGCAGAAAAGTTATTTTAGGTTCTTTTCATGATCCCAGTCATACTTCTTTGTTTTTGAACTTCTCTAGTCATGATTGTCTTATAGGCAACACATTGAGCTTCTTTGTGACCAAAGTTATGACAAGAGAAGCATTGGTCATTGAAGAATCTCCTGCTATTATCAAATCTACCAACCAAACGATTGTAGTTTCTACTAACATCCATTCTTCAGGAAAATTGAGAAGGTTTTACTTGTGGTTGGTTGTAGCTTCTGTTCATCCTTAAGGTGGATTGCCCTTGATTTACCTGGTAGTCTTTTTTCATTCTTTAGGTAAATTGTCCCTGATTTACCTGGTGATATCTATTGGGCCTTTTCTCACTCCTCCTTGCTGCATCAAGATAACTTTTGGAGGTGGATGGTTTCTGCGCTTGAGATGCTTCTTCATTATATCCCAGACCTGTCTTGATTAGAGGAGAATGATGCACATTGATAATCTCATCTAGAGTTCAGATCCTTTAACAAATCTAAGATTAAGAGCTTTTGTTTTCTCAATCTTTTTTCTAAGTCCCACAATTTCACATTCTAACTTTTCATGATGTTTTTCCCTTTCAGCCAGTTGGAATCGCAGAGTATCAATAATCATATTTTTCTCTTCTAAACAAATTTTGAGTTTAGAAATCTCTTCATAAAGGAATTCTTCATCTATAGCATCCATGAAATCATCATCTTCAAAAGCCATTAAAAATCTATAGTTATTACCTTGTTCATCTTCATCACTATTTGAAAGTCCATCACTGTCTTCATGAGGGTAATAGCTTTTCTTATTTGGATTATGTTTCTTGTTCCATCTAACAGGTTCCTTACCTTTGTCAAGCTTATCTTTATGAGGACACTTGGTAGCATAGTGACCGACTCTTCCGCAAGCAAAGCATTTGAAAGGTAACTTACTTCTAAATCTTCCAGCACCCCGTTGAAGGTTCTTGACAAAATTTGATTCTTCCTCTTCTTCTGACATATGTCCTGATTCATAGTAATCTCCTTTGCCTGAAGCCTTGAATGCAGCTTCTCTTCTGTTTGATGGTCCTCCTTTCCTCATTTTGTAAGCAGTTAGAATTCCGTGTAGCTGCGACATGGTAATTTTCTGTAGATTCTCCTTTTCTTCTATTGCAAAAACCTTTGATTCAAACTTAGGGGACAAAGATATTAGAACCTTTTCAACCACAATAGCCTCTTTTATTTCTTCACCCAAGTTTTTCATACAATTAACAATCTCATCTATACGTAGGAAATAGTTAGCCACACTTTCATCATTGTACATTCTAAGATTTTCATACTGAATTCTGAGGGTTTGAAGTTTTGCTCGTTTTACCTGTTCATCTCCTTCATAAATCAGAACGATCTTGTCCCATATTTCTTTTGCGGTTTTGTACTGCATTACCTTGACGAGTTCTGATTGCGATAGAAATCCTAATAGAGTATTGACAACCTTTGCATTTGTTTCAAACTACTTCTTTTCAGCCGGATCTGTAGGAGTTGCTGAAGGAAAAGTGTACCCTGTATCTATGATATCCCAGACTTCTGTACCAAGATATTGAAGATAGGTTGTGACTCTTACCTTCCAATAGATGAAGTTGTTCCCATCAAAAATTGGTGGCCTGATCAATGCTTCTCTCTCGTAGTTTCTCATAATTATAGATCTTCCTTCAAGCGATCAAGCTTCTTCTGAAGGACCTGCTCTGATACCAATTGTTGGAAATAATACTGAGAGGGGGGGGTGAATCAGTATTATCAAATCAATTATTTTTCATTTTACATTCAGATCATATATGCTACTTCAGTTAGATAAACCCGCGTATATACGCAACTTCAGATAAGGAAACCAGCGTATACCATGCAAAATTATAATTCAGTTTAGATGTTGATCATTAATCTGTGCATCAGAACTATGTAAACAGTAACCAGGAACAGTAAAACAAAGCAGAAGACAGTCACACACAAGAACACAAGATATAAGGTGGAAACCCAATGTGGGTGAAAACCACCTGCTACAATTTGTCTCTATCTTTTTCAATTAGAAACTTCTGTTTACAATGATTCTGTACTGGTGCAGTCCTTTACCAATACGTAGGTTGCAACCTGCAGAGAGGTACAACCCTCTCTCGCTCTCCAGCTTCTCCTAGAAGGGAGCTACAACCCCCTTAGCTCTTGTACTAGCTAAGCTACTACTACGTAGGTGCTGACCTACTGAAGGCTTCAACCTTTTCTTATCTTCCAGGACCACGTTTCATAAATTTTCAGACTGGATCCATGAGTAACATCAATCAAACATCAAGTATATTTGCAACAATCAATCTCCTTTGAACAACCCAAAATAGAATCAATCAAACACTTCTCAGAATGTTGTTACCAGAAGAACAATAATGGTAACCAAACACCAGTTCTGAACCTAGAGCACTGCAGCAATAACCAGAAGCAGCTAACGCATATTTTATGAAACATACTCTACTTCGCTATACTGAAACATGTGTATATATGCATATGTATCACTATCAACCTACGTATACGCTTCTGTGACTTAATGAACCTACGTGTATATGCACCTTCGCTGCGTTGAACCTACATACAGATCTATGAAAGACAAATTTCCCTTTTCAAATATTCAAGCATTAATTAAACCCATATTTTCAGATTCATAGATCAATTCATGCATCAAATAAAATAGATCATAATCACACAAAGATACTACTATTCAAGCTTTGAGATTTGACCCATCAATAGAACTTAGCCATTTTGCAGCATTCAGGTTCCTCGTTGATTGAGATTCAACAATGCACCATAACTAATTACTAGCGTTCCAGATCTTACTCTCCTTCAGATATTCAATACTTAGATCAATGTTTTTGCCAAATGATCTCCTTCCTCTTTTATAGTCTTAGGCCTTTCACAATACCACAGTCCAAAACCATAACAAATCAATACCATGGACCCAATACATGGGATCAATACTTCTGACGAGATACCATGGCCCAAATCCATAGGTTCAAATACCAAGGGCTAAATACCACAGACCAAAAATAATTTCTCCCATATGTACGCGCTTTTCCTTCCGTGAAAGTGCGTGTATACGCATACGCGAATTCCGAACATCTAACTCACGTGTATATGTGGCTTTGTCAAGGTGAACCTGCGTATATATCTTTTTCTTCTTCCTGAGTGCCTCAACTAAGATCTATCACCAGAGTGAGTTGCCATCAAGGACAACACCTGTGTCATAGCGCCAAAACTGTGCCATAATGCCAACATTTTTCATCTAATTGAAATTGAAAAGTATATTTTCTGCATGGTTTGAGTTAGAGTCTCATAAAAATCATTACGTCAACACTCCTTCCAAAGACATTAATGAAGTACCTTTAAAATCAATCTCATAATAAAAAAAATTAGTAACTCTTTTTTAGCATACACACATATTAGTCTAGGCTAGGATATTGGGATAGGTAGTTGTGAGTAAACTGCCCAAGATCACAAAATTAATACTAGTGTCATTAAAGAAAGTAAAATCTTGTTGCACTCATATCATCCAGGTTTTCTCCCCTCAAAAAGGAGTTAAACGAGATACAAAATTTGAATGTGAGAGAACGTAGCTTGCCTTCGATTACATCTTCATTGGGTATTATGTGTATTGGGGATCCCCTCGGGGATATCGAAGCTGAGTCGGGGACTTAGGTATCCTTCCCACACAATGTACTCTCTACGACCATGTCCCCCCCGGTGGTGTCTGTGATTTGAGGTAGCCTTAGTGGCCATAACGTTTTTTGGGATGAACATAAGGTTATTGGGGTGGGCTTCCCTGGTACATAAATAGAGGAACCTACTTTGACTTCAGCTTTTGGGAGGGTGCTCGTCTTCATGAGAGTACTTGGCCTCTTAATATGAGGTTTAGGTGAAGCTCAAGAGTAATCGTAATTGTATGTTTGGCCAGCTCTCTATTTTAGCCATTGTTATACTGGGTTTCACCTCCAACAAATGGTGGTTATCAAACAAAGTCATATCCCTTGACTGCTTGATGGTTAACTTTTAGAGTATTTTTTTATTTTTAGGTGATGGTTTATTATGATTGAGACTATAATAAATATATTTTTTTTTCTTTTGATAAAATATATCGATCACCATGGCTATATACAATCCTTGTCATCAATCTAGGCAACAACAAGGTCTTCCTCCATTGACCCTGGAGGATTAGCCGAGTGTTGGTGATTTGGATTCTCCCTCTTTGGGGAATCAGTATCATGTGTCTAACATTGAATGACATAAAGCTTCCCAAGAAGCCATACTGCCTGAGGACTTCTTCAAATAAGGATTTGTACCTCCTTATAATCCTCCCCTCATCGATCCTCTTGGACCAGTGTTGATTCAGGTAGCACCTATACATATCATGTCTTCGATGATACCTACATCCAAAATTCCCCCAAATACTAATAGGTCATGGTATTTTATGGACAACTTTGGTCCACCATCACTTACCTTACCTATAGTTGCTAACATACAACTAATTGGTTACCCTATTATAAGATTATTCCTAGTCTGAGCAACTTAGTTACACCTACTATGATTGGAACCCAGTACATCTCAGTTTCTGCCCCTTTTGTGTCTGCTCCCGGACCTCCAGCTATCGCTCCTAGTAGCACAGTTAGCATGACTACATTTAATAATCCTTTTGGTTGGAAACCTTTGCTAATTTAAAACCCCCAAGCTTCGATGCTTTTGGGAAATGTTTCCAACATGCACATACCATTCGGGGGGAATTATTGTCCCCCCTTCGCCTATATGACAACTTGGATCATCATTGATAGACTTAAATCCTTTGAGTGGACTCTATTCTAGTGTCAGTCATGTTCTTAACACAAACTATATGGCTAGTGGAATCCCTCAACCCGATCTTGCTTCGTTTATTTGGGCACCCCCTCCTCACCCCCAATTGAGTCAAGGGGGCACTTTTTATCCTTGGGGCAATGGATCTTTTCCCCCCAACCTAATATCACTTATGGACCACCACCGTATATAATTGTTCCACCACAAAAAGGAGGCTATTATCCAATGAATCCTATGTATCTTGTTGGAAGCAACATGATGGGAGGACTCCAGGGTCCTTCAAGTCATTCTTCATCACCGTGGTTAGACTCCGGGGCACCTAACTCTTTGCCTTTTTTGGCAACACTTAATATCCCTTATCTATATAACTGACTAATTACCCCATCTATCATAACTTGAATTGGCCCCCAATACCACACAAGATACCTATCGACATCTCAAAGTTTGAAAGGAAAAAAAGGGATGATTTGGGTACACATGTCACCACCTACCATCTATGGTGTGTATCGAACTCCAAGGTGGATGACAGTATCCAACTCAGAATATTCCCCCACACCCTTACTGGAAATGCTAACAAGTGGTGCATTGAGTTACCACGTGCATCAGCTAATACCTTTGGTGCTCTAGAAATGGAATTTTTAAAGAACTTTCAGCTTCCTATATGCTATGAAACTAGAACAAAACTCCTTACTACCTTACTCGAAGACACCTCCAGCCACATCTTTGATCATAGCCGTGAATGGAGACGTAGGTAGAGGATTGTTAAAGCTCCTATTACAGATTACTTTTTAGTAGATTTGTTATGCAAATCTCTTCTTCCTCAAATTTCCAAGGACATTGCCCTAGTTAGTGCAGTTATGGAAGACCAATCCTTTCGTCATGCCCAACATTTAGATCTAATTTACTCTCAGTCTAGAATGTTATACGATGTTATCCCCCATTCCCCTCGAACTTCCAATGCTCTCGCTACTTAGCAACCTAGTGCACACACTGACGGTCTCGTTAACGCTACCTCTAGGGCTACTATAAAACAACTTACCAGGCAAGTTGCCCAATTGTCTGTTGATACTTCTACTTCTACCCAATCTGCTTCTCTTCCAACCACTGCGATAAAATCTATGCAGTCTACACAAAAACCTTGTGGCAAGGACAAAAAGAACAAGAAAAATACCTTTCCTTCTTAAGAGTAGCCTGCTACGCAACACAACCCAAAACAGAACTTTGCTACCAAAGCTTATAGTGGAAAGGAAAAAACTTTCAAGTTCCCTTGCAAAATCTATGTGGAGGACCACATGACACATAAATGTCCTTGTCTTCAAGAATGCACGGACCTTCTTGCTGAAAAGGACCCCAACCGTCCTAAACAACCCTTTCCCTACTCAACAGCAGCAGCATCTTATTTAAAACCCACCGCAACGCCCGCAAGGGGGAAACAACAGTTCAAACCATCCTTCCTATAGTGAAGGATTGTCAACCGTTTACACCTTTGAAACGGTTGATCTTCAAACACGAGCCAAAACTTATGCAACTCCCATTGCTAACGCTCTCGATGATGCCTCGAGTTCAAATCCACCACCACCTAATGATCTTCATATCGAAAGGTCTATTGTTTATCTTCTGATCCGCCCCCCTAAAGGGGAACTTCGTTGCATGACACATAATACCTCTACACATGTTGCCCATAACTACAATATTGTAGAATATTTGACGCAAGCACCACCAACCATATCTACACTCGAAGTATTGCAAACTTGTCCATCACAATGGAAAGATTTGCTTTCATACATTGGTGGAGTTAATCCTCAATACTCCATGCTAGCAATTATCAACATGGAGAAAAGTAAGCCTTGCCTTTCCCACCAAATTTCATTTCCAGTGCAGGTTATTTCAAAAGGAAAAGTTATCCATACAACAGCCATTGATGAAGGTGATTTTACCTACGCCTTGTCTAATTCATGTTGGCTCGCCCTCGGTTCTCCAACCCTCGCACCGTTATTGAATTACCTTAAAGCATTCAATGGCCACACGTTCATCCCTAAAGGATAACTTTCCAGCTACCCCATCCCTCTGAGTGCAAAAATAGTAATGGTGGGCATTCAAGTCGTATATCGTCATCTCAACTATAATCTGCTTTTGGGGCGTAGTTGGACTTATGCCATGATTGTCATTGTTTCTTCAGTGTTTCGACTCATCCTCTTTCCATTGGATGGGAAAAAAGTCACAGTGGACCAATTTTCCTTCTATACCACACATTACTCCTCTTTGCCTAGTGGCACCATGCCCTTAGTGGGTGGCATACCTGACTCTTATGTCAGTGTTGGTACCAGTCTTTTGAAGGGTTCCTCCCAATTGGTTTTCTTTCCTCTTTCGCCACCCGAGGTTCCACAGACAATTTCTATGGTCTCCACCATTCCTCATGGCCCAACCGATCCTTGGATCCTCCTGAACCCTTCAGACATTCACTCTTATAAAGAACAAATATCGCTTTCACCAATTGAATTAGCTTGTCAAGCCATTCATATGCATTTGATTCTTCCGTCGATTTGGTTATGACCAACGATACTACCTCCTCTCCCATCACAACTCCTTCTAACGATCTCCTCGATGAAGTACTACCTATGGACGAAGCTATTTGATATATCATGTCTTTATAGGAGAGACCTTAGGAAACCTCTTACCATCATGCTTTGTTATTTGATTCAGACATGACATCTGTAAAAATCATGCCTTTTTAACCACCTGATATTGTTCCCTCGATTTATACAACTATCAAAACTATGGATTCAGAAGGGAGATTGGGAAACATTTCAAAGATTATGCTCATCGATATCTCAATCAAAACAAGTATCATGGAAAACATTCAGATTGGAGTTGACTGAAATCCTAAGGAAATTGCAAGCTTCACCTGCCTTTTTAAGGAATTCTGTTATGTATTCACTTGGTCTTATGAGGAAATTCCCATCATAGATCCTTCTATATTTTGAGCATGAGATCAAGGTCAATGATAATGTCAGGCCTGTCTGAAAAAGGCTTTGACCAGTCCAACCCCACAAAACTGAAAATACCAAGACTGAGGTGGAAAAATTATTACGTGATGGTTTTATCTACCCCATTCTCTTGATGGAATGGTTCTCCAATCTGGTTCCTATGGAGAAAAAATAAGGTACCATCTGTATCTGTGTCGACTACCACGATTTGAATGTCGCATGTCTAAAAGACAATTATCCAACTCCATTCATTAACCAAATAATTGATGATTGTGCTAGTTGTGAGTCCTTATCCTACATACTTCTCAGACTATAACTAGATTTCTATAAAACTTGTGAACCGGCACAAAACCGCCTTCATTTGTCCTTGTGGTGAAGTAAAGTTATAAGTGCGGACACAAAAAAATTCCTCTAGCCCAATGATGGATCTAGCCACAACAGATACATTATATGGAATATTTCCTTAGGTTACAACCAATTAAGAGGGATTACCTCTTAGTATGCTTATCCCATTTGATGATGTCCCTGCTTGCTTTCTCTAGCTATTTCTCGCTTCGTTCTTCAAGCACTTGAAACAAGTAAACAACAACAAACAACAACCGTGATTCAACCTGTTAGCCCTAAGATGTAGAGCTGATATTTTGAAAGCTAAAAGATGGGGATAGTCTACTTTGATGTCCTAGAGGGCCCCACATAGGCCATCATCCCTCTATTCTCACTCTTTCACTTACATTTCATTTCACTCGTTCCCTAACCCAACCCTCGCATCCCGACGAAACCCTATTTTTGCCTTAAGCCTAAGTGAATTAACCCAAAGCCCTCGAAAAACCTCTCTTCTCCGCCCATATGCGCTCTCCACACAGTTCTCGAGAAAAATTCATACCTCCACGTCCCTCCACCGTTGATCTTTCCCTGTCAGATCTGACGGCCCTCAATCATATCACACAGACAATTAGCGAGAGGAATACCTGCCCAATGAGGGCGGTTTTTCTCTCTCCTCTGTTGCTACATGTAATCCACTAAATGGAATCAGGCGGACTCCACTATTTACCACTTATCGCTTGCTTCCCTTCTGATAGAAATGAAAACCGCTCGAACAAAACCACCCCTGGACGTTATCATCCGCGCACCTCCTCCGCCCGATAGCCATCCGATCTTCTCACCCGAGATCTAACTTCCTGAACATGTTCCGCTCCCACCACGATCTCAAGCCTCCTGCACATGATCTCTACCATGCATTTCCTTGATCCAATGACCCCCGCTCATGATCACTCTCGTGCACTTCCTCCACTCTGTCGTTCCTCCGTCCCTCCAATTTGACAAGCCTGTCCATCCATGCACATCGTACTCCACTCTCTATTACTTACCCGAGGGAGAAGGTGGTCGACTCTGTCAGTCTGGTGATTGTTAGACCGCTGAAACAAATTAATTGAAAGCATGGCCAAGAGAAGGAGGACACAGCACGATCCAGCAAATAGAATTAAACAGTCATGGAGCTCCATTGCCATAATCAAGCCAACCACCTAACAGGTCAGCATAGTACCAGAATTGATCAATGTTTTCGTGATGGAAAGGAAACTGTGTCCTGGAACGCAATCAGACAGTTAATGACAGTAGGTGGTCGATTAAGACATATTCAACCCTAAATGACTAAGGACCATTGTAAAAATAAACTATAAATAGCTGAAAGCAAGATCTAATCAGGGTTCAACCCCTGGAGACTGTAGATACTCTGTTCCTTGCAGCGTCTTATCTTCATTTTCAGTAATACAAGCGTCTTTTGTTGTTACATTCTCAATGTCCATTTCCCTTCTATTCTAAACTCGCACCTGGATTGGTTTATTCATAATTTCATCTGTGTCTAAATATAGACAATTGTCATCTTGTCTTTGCATTGGTAAATTAGATTTGTTACCGAATAAGTCATCTATGTTTCTTCTGTATTTAGCGCTAGATAATTGTCATCTTATCTCTGCGCTGATAGATTAGATTTGCAAGTTTCATTTACTTGTTGCAGCTGGCCATCATATGTTTATGTATGTATCTTCTGGTGTGGTTAGTACACTCCATTCCTTCACTTAATCTGCAAACTATTGAGCATTAGTGGTCTAAAGCCTTGTAGGCTAAGGGTGTCCATGCATGTCTGGAGTGAAAACAGAGTTGAAGTGGTTATCTGGTTTGAACCAAACCGTCATCCATTCCAATAGTTCCTAGACCAATATTGAATATTATATGTTACCAGGCATCTCCGAGCAACAACCTAGGAGAGTTTCCTAGAGTGATAACATAATTGGCGCTATTGTCGGGGAGAAGAGATTGAAGCTCAACTTCCCTGGGAGATGACATAGATTTAGCTTTGATGATAGACAAAGTTTGGACACATTTTTGGTTGTAATCTTCTATCTTGTGACTCTACTGGAGGTCGAACCCGTTGGTGACTCCACATCATAGTTCTGGCTCAGTTTGTGAGGCACACTCGGAGAAATCCTTAGAAGTCACCAACTGACCCAGTACCTGACCCTGAAAAGATTATAAAAGGAAGAAAGGTATCACAGAAAGGAGCATCAGGATCAGGTAAATATAGAAAATCTTCCATATCTCTGCAAGAAAGGCTTATAACAGAACAAACACATGTTGAGAGTATAACCTCTAATACCAGCAGTGAAGAAAAACTTATTCATAAAGCTCCTTATTCTTTAGGTTCTCATTTTTCTTTAATCCCAAAGGACAACTCACCCCCTATCCACCATACTCCTCTAGTCCTATTAGTCACTCCTCAACTCCCTATCATTCAGAATTCCAGTACTCTGTTAGCCACCATAGCTATGGCAGGTCCACAAACCACCAAAATGGAAAGGATCATAGCTGTGAGGTATGGACCTCTAGTACTGCCCACTCCTTTGAATGCTATGCCTACTGGAGAATATCAGAAATACATGCCTAAGTTCACTGGAACTGAAGGGGTTACAGCTGAAGAACATCTTGAAGCATTTTATAGCTATGTTGATAATCTCGATATTAGTGAAAATGATGTATGGATGAGGGTGTTTGTCCAGAGCCTAGATGGTGAGGCTAGGAAATGGTTCAGAGAATTGACTCCAAGATCTTTAATAGATATTGAAGCATTAGATGATGTATTTTTAAAACATTGGGGGGAAAAGAAAGATCTGCTCTACTACCATACTGAGTTTGGGAAGATGAAAAGGGAAAATGGGGAGTCTCTTTCTTATTTCAATAAAAGGTTTTATCGCATGTATAGCAAGATACCAGCTGAAGTGAAACCCACCCCTACCTCTGCTAAACTCACCTATGCCAATGCCTTCGATTATGACTTTTGTCTACTATTGAGGGAGAGAAGATGTGCTTCTTTGGCTAAAATGTAGGATGCAACCTTGGAGGTAGAATCCAACACCATGGTTGCAGAGAAACTCAAAGGACATTTTGACTGAAGGAGACAAAGGGGTGAACCTTCATCATCTTCATATTCCAAGATAGATAAAATTACCAAGATGATAGAGTCGTTGGCCTCTGAAATCTCCAAATTAAAGTTTGAGCAGCATCCTGGGAAAGGAAGGGCTCCTAATACCTTTTCTCCCAGAAATTTGAATCCATATAGAAGAGCTAACGAGCAGTTATAGATTATGCAAAGGAGTAGAGATGCCAATGAAGACCAAAGGGTGAAGACCCCTTTCCAGAATGTAGTCATGGAAGAGGAGCAGTTTGATGAAGATGATGAGATCCATTGTATGGAAGATGAAGGCAGTGCCTCCTTTTTTACCTTAGCTGCCTATGAGGAGTCATTATCCAAGAGTGGGATGGTGAAGCTGTTCTACAAACTGAAGATCAACAAAGATATAATCTGAGGTCAAAGACAAACAATGCCAAGGACTTCCCTGTTCGAACAGCTGTTGTCCCTACAGAGCAACAGGCTAACAAGCAAAAATGAGCGGCAGCTGATCCCATCATCCTTAAAGCTCCAACCTAAGAGGTAAGAGGCCCTGACAAGTCCCCTTCTCCTTTTAGTTTTGAATCAGAAATCTGGAAGCTGAAAATATCTATACCTCTAGTGGAACTAGTGAAGAATGAAGCCTTTAAGAGACCCATCCTTTAGGCCCTTGAGCTCAAGGACACACAAGCATCAAACGACTATGTGAATTTACAAGATGACAAACCTATAGTTGTGCTTAGCCCAATCACTGAACCCTCTGATGATAGCTCCCGATCATTCTATGTATCTTTGACTATTCATGACAAAATCCTTCGCAACTGCCTTTTGGACACAGGAGCATCCATAATCTAATGCCCAAGGCTGTTATGGATGAGTTGGGCGTTGACATCACTAGGCCTTATCATGACCTGTTTTCTTTTGATTCTAGAAAGGTGAAATGTTTGGGCTTAATCAAAGATCTAGCCATCACCCTGTCTCAGCTGCCTATGAAAAGCATGATGATGGATATCGTGGTAGCAGATGTTCCCCCTAAGTTTGACATGCTTCTTTCCAGGGGATGGATTAAAAGATTAGGTGGGAAATTGCAGAATGACCTGTGCTATGCTATTGTACCAGTTTTTGGAGGAGAAAGCAGGAGACTATACAGAGAAGCTTAGTTGGCTAATATCATTAGTGATGAGAAGAATCATACTAATCATCCCATCTATGCTGCTGATACTTATTTTGGAGCTTGTGTTCTCCAAATCGAAGAATCCCAGTTGGCCTCCATGCAGCTCAGGAAACCAGTGTGTCAGATCATAGAGGATGAAGGCCCACAAGTTTGGGATATGTTCTTTGATGGAGCTTGCTCTAGGGAAGCTGCAGGAGCAGGGGTAGTTCTGATATCTCCCACACGAGAAGGCATCCATTTATCTTTCAAGCTAACTTTTCAGGTCACAAATAATATAGTAAAATATGAGGCTTTCATAGTAGGCTTGAACATTGCTGAAGAAAAGGGTATAAATAATCTGAAGATGTTTGGAGATGTAGACCTTATCATTCAGCAGGTGAACACAACTTTCCAAGAAAAGCATCCAAGGCTGAAAGCATACAAAGATGAGGTATGGAGACTCAAAGATTCTTTGAATAGCTTTAGTATTTCATACATCCCTAGGGCTGAGAATCAACTTTTCGATTCCCTTGTTGTGTCTGCTAGCAGTTTTGTCCCTCCTTGGCCTCCTAGGTTGACTTATGAAGTCAAAGTGAAATATAGACCATCCTTGCCTGACAATGTCAAATACTGGAAAATTTTTGAGGATGATGTTGAATTCAATAGGTTTCTGCAAGTAGTAACCATATTCCTAAAGGGCTGGTGCCTTTAGAGAAGTTGTTTGATCATAATGATGTACATTATAATCCTGCCCAGAAAGAGAACGAGTCTGTAGTCCATAGACATGATGTAGGGAGCCCAGGTCATCCAAAGTACATAAATCTATCCACCCACTTGTCTGCTACCCAAAGTTCTAAATATTACAACCTGAAGAAACAATTTACTGATGTCTTTGCCTGGGAGTACAGTGACCTTAAGGCTTATGACAAAAACATCATCCAGCATAAGATTCCCTTGGAGAAAGACATCATCCCTTTTAAGTAGAAGCTGAGGCCTATCAACCCTATCTTACTACCTTTGATTGAAAAAGAAATTAAGAAATTGCTGGCTACCAAGATCATAGTTCTCCTAAGGTATTCAAAGTCGGTAGTGAACTTAGTAGTAGTAAGGAAGAAAAATGGAGAAATCAGGCTTTGTGTTGACTTTAGAAATCTGAACAAGTGTTCCAAGAAAGACAACTACCCCTGCCCAAGATGGAACATTTACTGCAAAAAGTTTCAGGGGCTAAAATCATGTCTTTCGTATACGGCTTTTCAGGTTACAATCAAGCTGCAGTACATCCAAAAGACCAAGATAACACTGCCTTCACTACTCCTTGGGGCACTTTCATGTACTCCAAGATGCCTTTTGGACTGATGAATGCTGGGGCTACCTTTCAGAGGGCCATGGATATAGCCTTCGTGGGAGAGAAGGACAAGTTTGTCCTGATTTACCTTGACGACATAACAGTTTTCTCCAGCAGCCACAAGGATCATTTACAGCATTTGAGGAAGGTATTCCTAAAGTGCAGAAGGTTTGGAATCTCAGTAAATCCTAAGAAGTCACAGTTTTCTCTACGAGAAGGCAAACTGTTAGGGCACATCATTTCTGATACAGTTGTCAAGATCGACCCAGAAAGAGTTCAAGCGATACAGACATTGTCTGTTCCAAGGTCAAAGAAGGACATTCAATCTTTCCTGGGTAAGATTAACTTTATGAGAAGGTTTATTCCAAATTTTGTAGAACTAGTGAAGCATATCACCTCCATGCTAAAGAAGGGGTTCGATATAAAATGGACAGAGGCTGCAAGAAGATCTTTCCAAGCCATGAAAAGAGATATCATGGAAGCTCCCACCTTAATCAGCCCAGACTACACAAAGGAGTTTTATATCTTCTCTTTTGCCAATTATGATACACTTGCAGCAGTCTTGTTGCAGAGAAATGGTGAAGGTGTAGAGCACCCAGTGGCCTTCTTCAACAAAACTTTGAGAGATGTTGAATTAAGGTATGAAATTATCGAAAAATAGGCATACATTCTTATAAAGTCTTTAAAATCCTTCCGAATTTACATTCTGCACTCAAGAGTGGTGGCCTATGTACCTTCAGCTTCAGTAAAGGATATCCTAACGCAACTAGACATTGATGGAAGAAGGACCAAATGGATTGCAAAACTCATAGAGTTCAGCATAGAGATAAATCCCACCAAGCTTGTCAAAGGAAAGGGCCTGGCTCATCTTATGGTTGAGGAAAATTTCACTTTGTTGGACATAAGTTGCATAAGTGCAGATTCGGGTGTCGAACAGGCCGAGGAGGCAATAGAAGAACAAAGGCAGAGCCAGTAATTCGCCAAGAATTTGGCTACTTGTGAGTGGTATTCCAATATAGCTCATTTCTTGTTGAAGTTAGAAGTCCCTCCAGGGCTTAGCTCAAGTCAGGCCAGGACCATTAAGCTCAAATCAGCCAAGTTTTGTATTAATAAGAACATGCTTTATTAGAGGGACCCATTTGGAATCCTCTTAAGATGTCTAGACAAAGAACAATTTGTGGAAGTGATGTATCAGTTTCATTCTAGCATCTATGGGGACATCACTATTGGAAAGCCATAGCCCACAAGATCCTAAGGGCTGGGTATTATTGGCCTACTTTATTCGCTAATGTGTTTTCATTTGTGAAGTCTTGTGACAAGTGCCAAAGGTTTACAGGAAGACAACAACTGAAATCTTTGCCCCTGAAGCCAATACATACCAATGACCCTTTCCAGCAGTGGGGTTTAGATTTCATAGGGAAAATTAATCCACATTCCAGTGGCTAGCATAGATGGATCTTAGTAGCCATTGATTATTTTATCAAATGGATGGAGGCCATACCCACTAGGAGGGTTGATCACCAGGTTGTCATAAAGTTCTTAACTGAGAATATTTCCACTAGATTTGGTTGCCCGACCAAACTAGTTACTTACAATGTAGCGGCTTTCAAAGCAAAGGAATTGGTGGACATGTGTGAGTCAATGGGCATTAAATTAGTGCATTCCACCTCATATTATCCCCAGGGCAATGGCTTGGTAGAATTATCCATTAAAAGCCTTGTAACGATAATAAAAAAACTACTAGAGGACAACAAACGGAATTGGGATTCCAAGCTAAAATTTGCATTGTGGGCTGACATAGTTACCACCAAGAAATCTACAGGGAACTCTCCATTCAATCTAGTGTATGGTACTGAGGTTGTTTTTCCAATACAATTGACCCTCCCTATGGCCAAGTTCTTACAAGAGGAGCTGGATGAAGGAGATGACATGGCAAAGAGGATGAATGACTTGGTTGAAGTTCACCGAATTAGGGATCCACTGATTGAGAAGTCAGTAACGCATCAAAAGAAGACTAAGGATGTCTTTGATAAAAAGGCAAAGATGGACAGCTTTCAGGTTGGTGACTGGGTTCTTAAATGGGATGCATTGAAAGAAAAGAAGGGAAACCATAGTAAATTTGATGCCTTGTGGACATGACCATTTGTCATTGCTCAAGTTTAGATGAACAACACTTTCATCCTGCAAAGTTTAGAAGGGGAAGGTGTTTTTGATGGCCCAATCAATGGGAGGTTTTTGAAACTTTATTTTGTTTAAGGCTTCAAATCCTTGGTATTGTAAATATGTTTTTCAGTTTTATTTCATACTAGTTAGACTCCATGCCCAATGGAACACTATGTAGTAGATTTAATCTTGTTGTTTACTGGAAAGGCAGTGGTCTACAGTTCTTGAAACCTCACAGGGAGGCTTTCATCCCCAAAAGGAGCCAGTGTTAGCCCTGAGATGCAGAGCTGCCATTTTGAACGCTAAAGGATGGGATAGTCTACTTTGTTGTCCTAGAGGGCCCCACACAGGACATCATCTCTCTCTTCTCACTCTTCCACTTACATTTCATTCCGCTCGTTCCCTAAACCAACCCTCACATCCCGACGAAACCCTTTTTTTTTCCTTAAGCCTAAGTGAAGTAACCCAAAACCCCCGAAAAACCTCTCTTCTCCACCCATACACACCCTCCACATAGTTCTCGAGAACACTTTGTACCTCTGCATCCTTCCACCATTGATCTTTCCTCGCCAGATCTGACAGCCCTCAATCATATCGCATGGGAAATTAGCGAGAGGAATACCCGCCTGATGAGGGCAGTTTTTCTCTCTCCTCCACTGCTACGTGTCACCCACTAAATGGAGTCAGGCAGACTCCGCAATTTACCACTTACTACTTGATGCCCTTCCAATAGAAACCACAACCACCCAAAAGAAACCACCCTCGGGTGTTATCATTCGCACACCTCCTCCGCCTGATAGTTGTCTGATCTGCTCACCTAAGATCTAACAGCCCGGACATGTTCCACTACCACCATGATCTCAGGCCTCCCGTGCACGATCTCTACCATGCATTTCCTCGATCCAATGGCCCCCGTTCATGATCACTCCCGCGCACTTCCTCCACTATGTCATTCCTCCATCCATCTGATTTAACAAGCCCGTCCATCCATGCACCTCGTACTCCACTCTTTATTTGTTACCCAAGGGAGAAGGTGGTCGACTCTATCAGTCTGGTGATGGTTAGACCGCTGAAGCAAATTAACTGAAAGCATGGCCAAGGGAAGGAGGACACAGCATGATCCATCAAACAGAATTAAACAGTCATGGAGCTCCACTGCCATAATCAAGCCAACCACCTAATAGGACAGCACAGTACCATAATTGATCAATGTTTTCGTGATGGAAAGGAAATTGCATCCTAGAACGCAACCAAACAGTTAATGACAGTAAGTGGTCGATTAAGACATCTTCAACCCTAAATGATTAAGGACCATTGTAAAAATAAACTATAAATAGCTGAAAGCAAGATGTAATCAGGGTTCAACCCCTGGAGACTGTAGATACTCTGTTCCTTGCAGCGTCTCATCTTCATTTTCAATAATACAAGCTTCTTTTGTTGTTACATGCTCAATGTCCATTTCCCTTCTGTTCTAAACTCTCATTTGGATTGGTTTATTCATAATTTCATATGTGTCTAACACTAGACAACTGTCATCTTGTCTTTGCATTGGTAAATCAGATTTGTTATTGAATAAGTCATCCATGTTTCTTCTGTATTTAGTGCTAGATAATTGTCATCATATCTCTACACTGATATATTACATTTGCAAGTTTCATTTACTTGTTGTATCTGGCCATCATATGTTTATGTATGTATCTATTGGTGTGGTTAGTACTCTCCATTCCTTCCCTTAATCTGCAAATTATTGAGCATTAGTGGTCTAAATCCTTGTAGGTTGAGGGTGTTCATGTATGTCTAGAGTGAAAACAGAGTTGAAGTGGTTATTCGGCTTGAACAAAACCATCATCCATTCCAATAGTTCCTAGAACAATACTGAAGATTATATGTTACCAGGCATCTCTGAGCTACAACCTAGGAGAGTTTCCTGGAGTGATAAAACAACATTGTGGTTCTCCTTTGACAAGACCAGGTTCCCACACACTTCTGCTAGCATTCCATGGTGGCCTCAATCAAAAATATTTTTAAGGCTCTTCCCTTTATGCTTCACTCCAAACCAAATCACACTTCTCCCTCACACAACTAGATAGCTACAATTATGAATATCTTGTTGTTTACTCCAAACCAAAATAACACTAGCACACCCACATTAACACTCCAACACTAACACTAGCTTGTGCTTGGGAAGAAGGGAGGTTTATATGGGATGAATGGATGGTAGATGGATCCTCTTCTCATGGGAGAAGGTCTTATCCCTTGAGGTAGTTCCATTATTATAGGGGAAAGGAGCTCAAACTGACATCCTCAACCCCATCCAACCAAACCATTTACCAGACTTCCGTTACGAGGCTTATAGAGCTGGAAGTTTCGGCTCCTAATTTAAAAAAATTTCCATAATAGGACCAGTGCGACTGGAAAATAGCTCAGTCACTCTGGTCGGTGCTAGGGATAGTGATAATCTCTGCACATCAGCTCAGGGGAGACAAAGGCCATTAGCGCCAGTCTTGTAAACTGGGCAAAACAAAAGTTTCAGGGGAAACGGTGCAAAAGGGAATTGATCTTCTCATGAAGAGGGACATAATGGGAGTTTCTTCCTGAAGGGAAAGCATGTAGGGTTCACTGTAGAGGTCCTCTAGGATCAAGGAATGGGGAGTACAGGGATAGTGACAAAATGTTGTGTAACAGATGCATCCTAAAGCGTGAAGGCCGAACTAGAGTGAGGGATGAAATGATTTATGAATCAGTGCGAGGAACTGTAGTCTGCCGTCAGAAAACCTGCAAGAAAGTATAGATACATATACATAACTGAGAACTATGTCAAATGATACATGAATCGTGGCATGGACAAAACCATCTAGAGAATGATCATGTAAATGGATCTAGGTATGGATGCAGCCATCCGTCAAAGAGGATCATAATGAAACCAATGTATGGTCGCAACCATCCATCTAGAAGAGACATGCATACCGACATAATCATGTCACATCACTTCGCAACCTGTGATTTTGTGATTCGAGCCCAGGGTCTTGCGCTCCAACAGGACCCGATAAAAGTACAAATTCTAACATGTGAATGGATGCGTTGACATCGAACATGCTAGAAAGTCGCTTGACTAACAGTCAATGATGTAAATTGTTAACAAGTGTGAGAGAATCCACCAATAATGACAATGGTCCTCAAGGTACTATCATCACAATCCATGGAATGTGAATAGAGGAACTCAAGTCGAACACCTGTGAAATCACTTGATCAAAAGCCAATGATGTCACTTTGTCATAGAGTGCGAAGAACTTGCCATTAGGGCATGCAAGCTCTAAGGTACTAGAAGGGAGTCGCTCAATCAACTTCCCAGATAATGAGTTGAAGTTGACGGAAAGTGACCATGTTGAAGGAGGGCCATAATGTTTCCCACATCATCGACACAAGATGAAAGGATGCAAAATGATTTTGGATAATACAGAGAATCAGAGGTAAATGTAACCGTAGAAGGACAACTCTTGAACATATCGGCGACACGACTCGAAGTTTGGCAGCTTTTGGATCCATGGGATCGGTGGTCATGATGACATGGTAGAGATCAAATGGAAGGCAAAATGAATGGCACAAACCTAGGAAGTTCAACGATACAAAGGAGGATATCTCAACCTGACACGAAGCAAAAAGTGTGATGTTCAAGAGTGAGTCGCCAACACAACTGGTAGATTTCCAAATTTCCCCCCACCACTCCTGGCAGGTACACGAATTACTTTTAAATCGCAAGCTTGAACGGGATAGCATATGCTTGCATTGTATGTTCATCCTTCAGATGAATTTGACCTAGTAAGTTTAAGGAGCCCTAGGAAGGAGAAGCTCATGTTCGTCATAGTGAGGAATCTGATGTCGTTTAATAGTTTAACGAGTTCGACAAAGGTGTAACTCAAGATCTTTTTCATGTTTAGAGAGTTTGAAAAAGACACATAAAAGAAAACTCCACATGGTCCCTTTTCATACGTTTGTGTCTCTCGAGCCCGAAAAGGTAGAAAATGATACTTGAGAGAATCACTTGACCATTTCAATCAAGGAGTACCTTTTTCGTATATAGTGGCTCCCAGCCCGAAAAAGGGGTAAAATTATACTGGGTGAATGACATTTCACATCCATTAATGAGTTTGAAATGACAAGGGCTCTGTTGAGATTGCAACAAGATGATGGAGCTTAGTGAAAAGAGTCGCCTTCACTAAGTGAGCCCGCAGGCAAATTATGGCGCAAAGTCTATTTTTAGACATATGGATCATGTCTATGAGTTGCAAGATGTTGTTTATGGATGATTGGTCAAGTTGGAAAAAATAGATGGACTTCTATTTTTAGACATCAATGGTGACACTGTCAAGTCTAATTATAGAGCAATCAAATATTATTAGCTTATAATAATATTTAGACTATAAACTTTATCTTATTCTCTTGGAGCAGTTCAATTTGAGATACAGATGTGGCACATGCAGCTGTCAGAAGGAAATACGTTTTCTTTGTGGGTCAGTTGAGTTGTTGCATGCATGACTTCAGTTAGACCTCAATCAGTTGAGTTTGGTGGAGTTGATTGTGGAGTTGATGGAGTTGTGTTCAGTTTGACTTGGTTAAACTAGTTGTAATTAGTCTAACTGCAAATAGACTAATGATGAGTTGTTAAACTAATTATTAACTAATAATGCAACTAAAGAATACATCAGTTAACTCAGTTGCATGTCAGTGCATATTCAGTTCAGCAGGGACAGGTGTTAGAGGATCAGATTGCTATCAGTTATGACTATAGTTGTGCATGAGGATTTGCACAATCAATGGGATTGAGTTATGCCAATAAGAATTGGCCAATACCAAGTGATTATAGCCTCTGCTCACGTGATTCCCAGTGTGAGTGATTCTTTTGAGGTAAATACGAGTTTGATTCAACCATTCTCATCCATTCTTGAACAGGTATTGAGCAGTGGAGGCAGGCAAGCAGTGGAATAGATTTGGAGATCATATCTGAGTTGTATTATGTGTAACAGGTGGAGATAGTGCTGGATACTTGTGAGAAGTATTGACTATTGTAATGTTACATGTTCTCAATCATTAATATACAGATAGTGTGGGGTTTTCAGCTGTAATCTTTCCCCGAGTTACATTCTATGTTAATGTGTGCATGCTCTTGATGTTTTATGTTATTGATGCTGCTATATTGATGATCAATGTAGAGGAGCTTATGTATTGTGTATGTATTCCGCAATAGTACATGATCAGGATAATCTCCATTGAATATGTGTTTATTATTCAAAATTTCTACAGGCTCGACCATATTTTCACTTTTAAAGGGTTAGAAAAGAGCTCGAAAGCGGACCCCCCATTTTATTCTCTTTTACGAGTCAAAAGGAAAAAATACTCGGCAATATTTTCGTATGAGATTAACAAGTCGAGAAAAGAGCGTAAAGGTGACTCATCCTGGAGGAATGAGTGGTATAAAGGGTAGCAACTAGTTTCAACAATGGAGGAACTGCTCAAAACATGTAATGGTCAAGAGGCTGGCTAATAAAACTGCTCATCGTTGTGGTTCCTCGGGAAGGGAAAAACAACCAAGTGAAAGCATATGATTAGCCAAAGAGATGGTGGCGATGGAATGAAACAACCAAGGCTCATCTAGTAGATGTTAGCTGATAAAAATGATAATCACGAGATGTAAATTGGGCATGGGTTCATTTTCACACAAGCTTGAACCATGGGGAACTCCACTTGGATTCAGTTTCATGTTTACACAAGCTTGAAATGAAAAAATTTGCTTGTTATAAGTTTGCATGCCCCCAGCATAACGACTCAATCGAGGTACATGCTCCCCAAGCTTCATTTCATTCAGCTAAGGGGATGGAATGAAGGTTGACTTGCGAGATCTTGGAAAGACTCGACTGGGATTTTACAAGATCTTAATCAAAGACTCGATTTGGAAAAGGGAGTTGCTTCATTTTTTAATGAGGTTGACACAGTAAAAGAATTATCCTCATGACCCTTGTTTCATTTTTTAATGAGCTTGACACAAGACAAAGAACTATGCTCACATCTTTTGTTTCATTTTTAAGGAGCTTGACACAAGACAAGGAACTCTGCTCCATACCCTTTGTTTCATTTTTTAATGAGGTTGACACAAGACCGGGAACTATCATCATACCCTCTGTTTCATTTTTTAACGAGGTTGATACAGGAACAGACTATCCTCAAGAGCTAATCATGGACGATACGATAACATGGACCCCAAGAGGTCCTCACTGGACGGGAGAACTATGCTCTGGGACAAATACATGTTAGCTGGTACCGATGACAGGTCAGGTTCCAATGCCCCCAGTACATAATGCACTATACCATCTGCGTGATCATCAGTAGATGTTGATACGGAACGGGTAGCCACATAATTGACCTGTGGCGGGGAAGGTATTGCTTGCAAACAAGAGCCGATAGGGGATGATGGTTGCAAAGGAGGCACCTGGTGGCCAATGAATGACAGTTGATCAATGATCACTATTCACCCTTCATGCAGAAAATAAACCACACAGAAAAATGACTAAACAAGAACTCCCATGACATAAACATAGTTGCGTCCAAGGAGAAGATTGAAATATAAGGGATCTTGGGCTACCATCACATCTATATAGACGATGCTTCCTCCCAAAATAATAGGGAACTTCAGAAGGACACCCAAGGGTTGATTGGTTTCTTTGATGAAAGCCAAAATACTCTGAGTGACAGGCACAAGCTATGGGGAGGCCAAATCTTGCCAAGTAGTAGAAGACATGATGTTAACAAACACGCCTTCATCTAATATAGTGCCATGTACTACCATATTATAGGCTTGTGCTCTGATCTGGAAAGGCACATAAGATGGGAGGCAAAAAGCAGTCAATGGATCCCAATCGAAAGAGACAACAGAACTAGTTGCTGGGGGTATCAATGATTGCCCCATGATGTACAAGAATAGGAGAAGGACTCTCTTGAATAGCTGGGACGGGAGGGTCATGCTTCGATTCATGAGAATGTGAGGAGACGAGAAGAACATGAGCATTATGATCATTACTCTCTTCCAGAACAGAGTGATCAACTGGTGGCAGAACCAAATCGACACCCTTTTCTACCAATGGTTGGTCGGGAACAAACAAAAGAGAGTCTCGCTCAAGAAGAGCAAGACGAGAAAGAGATGAATCCAAGTCAATATCTTTACCAACTAGGATAGGGTTAGAAGAAAGCCTCTGATAACCAACAGGAAGTTGGGGTTGAGGAGCTATAAGGTTTTCCAAAACTTTGGAATATTTATCCATAAGAGGACAAAGGTGAAGAATATGCTCTCCTCCACATAACCTACAGGGGAATCTAATCTTCCCTTTCTTCTTACCATCGCTAACCAAGGGTGCAACATCAACATGATCTCCAAAGGTCGATGGGGATGGTCGATTCGGGTTTTGAGACCATACCTCTAAGACTCTAGGAATGCGAGGATAGTCTCGAAGGAGATGTGTTGTGGAGGTAAATCCCCTCTGCAGATAGAGGCGATCCCTACTAGCCCAGAATGGGTCTAGAAACAATCAAACAACGCTATCACGCAAGTTCCTAATTGCAAATTAAAGACCAATGATGAGGGCCTACCTGAATTCCAACGCTAGTGCTTGTAGAAGAGTCGACACTCCCGTTCCTTTGCTTCGGCTGGTCATGATCCCCACGATCTCTGTGAATGGACACCTGCACATGCAAAGAACGACACAAACACAAGCATAAAATCCAATTGATGCAACTATATATTAGTTATAAAGGATATAACTCATCATCATTACAAAAGAACAATAAGAGTGGAACCATAATAATAGTCGTCTATTATTGATAAACAAAGAAGAATACAACCATAGTTCTGACGTCAAATCCTCCTTTGGCTGGGTGATCAGCAGCACATGTGCTGCAAAGCTTGTTGGGAATGGCAACAAGCCTCTCTCTCCTTGGTTATTTGGACAAGAATCTCCTTACTTTATATTTAGCCTTATGGGAATGAAGAAGGCTTCTTGTAGCATGAACTTGACAATTCTTAATCTTTGGAACTCTGGTACTTGGAACTAGCTTGTCAAAGGCAAAAGGACAAGCTTTTATAGATAGAGGAGAAGGAGTTAGGATCATCCACAATATTCCTGGGATTGGATTTATCACTAAGAAGCTTCCATGAGAGGTGGAAAACCACTTCCCTTCTATGGAGATTCAAAGCCAAACTAAACCAACTCAAGATAGATTCAGTTCAAGAGTGGGTTAGGAAGAACCTTCGGATGTTGGTTTGTTAAAAACACTACCCATTTTGGCTGGCACGAGTGCGACTCTGAGACAGAGCGCCAGCTGGCGCGCCCTCTTTGAAGGATTTCCTCCATTGGCACGAGTGATACACAGGGATACCGCGCCAATGGAAAAAGGGCTATTTTTATGGGTATTTTGCAGAAGATGTCTTCAGGGCATATGAAGTTCATACTTAGGGGAATACAATGCAAGTGTTTCCAAGTCATGTCACTTCTCACAGGTCCCGAAATGAGTCCTCCAAGGTGCGGGAGAAGGGGTAACAGGGACGGTGACAAATTTCTGTGCAACAGATGCCCCCTAAAGCATGAGGCCCGAAAGAGAGAGAGGGGTGAAATGCTTTACAAGAACATGGCCAACTGAAAACACTACCGCCGAAGGACCTGCGTGGAGAAGTACAACTGATATCTCAAGTACATGATGTATGTGGTATGGGCGCAGCCATCCATAGCAGAGTACACAAAAATCTAGATCCAAGGTATGGGCGCAGCCATCCAGTAAGGATCGATAAATAGACGCAGGCATGGTCACAGCGATCTAGTGAATGAGTCATGTAATGATCATAATAATCCACAAAATCACAACCTGGATTCTAATAGACAAAATCCAGGGTCTTGCACTCCATCTCGACCCGAACAAAGTACAAGTTCAAGCATGCGAATATGGGAGTCGAAGTCGAACATGCAGGAACATCATCTGATTACCAG
>APFE031455889.1:0-12097 GCA_000404065.3 Pinus taeda
TAGTCATAATCCTTCCCATTGAACTGTGGGAATTGAGGGTTAAACAAACCCATGCTAGTGCTTGTGCTAGCCATTCCTTGCATCCTCAGCTATGTTTCTAAATCTTGACTGTATATTTAAAACAACTGACTGCTGCAACCAAAAGACTTCTATCTTCAGCTTCTTTGTCTCCTGCAAAGAGCCTAAGCCTGCTCTGATACCACTGTTGGGTATTTTTTTTGCTTCTATGTTTGTGATGGATAAATACCAAAACCATAAAAATAAAAACACAGAGACTATGCTCTGTTTCCTTTGCTCCAAGATCTTTTACACAGAGAAGTCCTTTTAAAAAAAATTGCACAGGACAGAGTATTTCACCACCATAAAATTTCATTCATTAAACAAAACATTTACATATTCATCCTCTTTCACTCAGAGGGATTCACCAAAACATTTACTCTGCCTCCTATGAAATTTTACACCACTGTGTGTAAATATTTCATTTACATTCACTGCTGTGTGAAAACAAGACTTACAGGGAGTTACAGATTTACCTTTTCACCTGTGTGAAACAACTCATGGATTTGGAACAAAACAAGCCACTGGTTTCATTTACTTCTCCTCCTGCACTGCTGTGCAATCTTACATTACAAAACAAAATTTACTCTGCTGGATGAAAATCACTTTTACATTACAGACCCAAGATGCTTGTGCACTTCTGTGCATTCCCTGTAATACAAAATTCACCTCTCTGTGTTTTTACATTCGCTGCTGCGAAAATCACATTACATATCTCACTGTGTGAGATTTACAAATTTTTCATTGGCACTGCGGACCCCCTGTCTCCTCTCTTTTTTCCATATATAAAATTACATTACGTTTTTTTTAATCCCCGTGGGTTTTGTTTTTACATAACAAAAATTGGAGTCAACGCCATATTAAAAAAAATATATTAAAAATAAACTTACCCATACGCTATATTAACTTCGCCGTAAAATATTAACGACCCTACCAAAATAAATGTCAGCAATTTAATATACGGGATGGGCAATACTTATGGACCATACTATATTAATGTTATATCAGACCCGTATGCACTTTTTAACCAGCGGAGAACTTTCAGGAGATCAAACGGCGGAGAGACTTGACTTTAATCCAACGGCGGAGGATGGATATCGGAACATCATTTCGACTGTACTTTACACCATCGTGCAGCTTTGTCAAATCGACGGTGGTAAATGCTGGAGGTAAATCAACGGCTGAGAACGATATCGGCAGGGGTTAGTTAGGTGAAAGATATCTTCCGATGGATTGTCAGTGCTGATGTCAGGCCAGCATCAGCGCTTGAACAGCTGTCAGCTCCCAATTGCATCGGAGCTCGATGCACGGAAACCACTTCAGTCTGATGGGTGGTGCGATATGAGACCAGCGGTTTTGATTTACCGCGTAGTTTTCTCCGTTGACCGCTGACCTGTGCGCGGGCAGTGAAATTATATTTTTAACAATTTCCACAGTCCATAGGGACGCTGACTCACCTGGAACGGATTTACGTCAATTTGGAAAGGGCAAAATCTAAATTTGAAACTTTGCCGGAAGAGTTTTGTAATTTGAGGTCGTTGATTTCGTTAGAGTTACTAAACTGTTCTGAAATGAAGTCACTGCCAGATGACTTTGGGAATTTAACAAACCTCCGACATATTGATCTGAAGAACTGCTGCAGATTGGAGAATCTTCCAGACTCGTTTGGGAATTTAACAAACCTCAGACATATTGATCTGAAGAAATGCTGCAGATTGGAGAGGCTTCCAAACTTGTTTGGGAATTTAACTAGTCTTGAACATCTTAACTTGTCTTCTTGCTCTAAGTTGACCATCTCCAGTGAAACGCTAGGAAATATCAGAACGCTTGAATACATAAATGTCTCGTACTGCAACAACATTAGAGAACTGCCTCCCCAGGTAACACGTCAGCGGTCCCTTAAAAAATTATATTGTGTGCGTGCAAATTTGAAAGAATTGCCAAGAGCAATTGGAGACCTAACTAAGTTGGAAATTCTGCATTTAGAATGCGGCGGACTGACAGCGTTGCCGGATTCGCTGGGTAACCTAAGGAACTTGAACAAATTGATCCTTGTTTCCCGCAGTTTGAATTGTTTGCCGGATTCCGTTGGACTCTTAAGTCAGTTGATTGAGTTAAGACTTGACTGTCCTATAAGGGAACTGCCATTTAAAGCACGAAGGCCTGGGGACTCTTCAATTGGCAACTGCATGTTTCCGCAGCTCCAAAGCCTAATACTTTCTGCGGTAAAAGTATCAGAATTATCATTTGACCAAGGTGTATGCCCCAACCTTCAATCTCTCGCGGTCCTTAGATGTAGTAGTTATATGACGAAACTTGGAACACTACCAAATACACTCATAAAACTGGAAATATTTCAGTGTCAGTGTTTGAAGTCTGTAGATGGTCCTCACGGCCTTGCAAAACTTGAAATCCTATACATTAGGGATTGTAGAGGACTAGAAAGCATTCTGGGGTTGTGGGAGCTTCAAAAGCTTCGGGTATTAGCATTGACTAACTGTGTTCAGTTACGACAGCTGTCCGGTGTTGAATATTTGAGGTCGCTGGAGAAGCTGGATGCATCTGGCTGTTCGAAGTTGAAGAGCATACAGGTATCCAATCAGCTGACAAAGCTTCGAGAGCTGGATGTTTCCAGATGCTCCAACTTAACAGAGGTTCGCGGAGTTGAACATTTGAGGTCGCTGGAGAAGCTGAAGGCATCTGGCTGTTGGAAGTTGAAGAGCATACAGGTATCCTCCGATCAGCTGACAAAGCTTCGAGAACTCGATGTTCCCAAATGGTGCGACTTAACAGAGGTTTCCGAATGCTGCGACTTAACAGAGGTTTCCGAATGCTCCGACTTAACAGAGGTTCCAGGAGATGAACATGGAGTAGTCGACATTAATGCGGAGGATGGCGGAGCTCGCGGAGGGTGGCGGAGGGCGGAAGAATTGCCAGCCGCAGGTGCCTGAAGTTTTTCCGGGCGGCGATGGAAACCGGGCATTTTCTCCGCCTGGGTAGACTACTCCTTTTGATGGGTAGACTGCTTCTTTTGAGTTTTGTTTTTTTATAGCTTTGTATTTTTTATTTGTTTTTTTTATAGTTTTGGTTTTTTTATTAGGTTTTTTATTTGTTTTTTTTATAGTTTTGTTTTTTTTATTAGGTTTTTTATTTGTTTTTTTTATAGTTTTGCTTGGGTAGATTACTGCCTTTAAGTTTTGTTTTTTTTTATAGTTTTGTTTTTTTTTATTAAGTTTTTTTTTTGTTTTTTTTTAGTTTGTTTTTTATTAAGTTTTTAATTTGTTTTTTTTTATAGTTTTGTTTTTTTATTAGTTTTTCATTTTTTTTTTTTTTTATAGTTTTGTTTTTTTATTAGGCTGAATATAGCGGAGAAACCCGGGGCTGCTCCCTCACCAATTCGACCCGGCATCCCCTGCACCTCACCAGGTTAAGTTGTTGTTGGGGATTGCACTGCCAGTGGTCACAAAAATCTAATGAAAGCTCTCCACTACATTTCTTTGGAGTCTATGATGGACATGGAGGTGCCCAGGTTAGCGTCATTCCCAACGCAATTCAGGGTAGTTAATTGAATCCGAGTTTTAAAAGTATTTAACATTTTGCAAGCCTCTCAGATCCTTATATGCGAGTTTTTAGTTTTGTATTCGTCGTTCTGTTTTCAAGAGATTAAAGTTGAGAAGGAATATCTGCAGGTTTCCAATTTCTGCAAAGACCGCCTCCATCAGGCACTGGTCGAGGAGTTAGACGCAGTAATGAGTGGCGAGGGATCCGGCATCGATGGTAGTAATAGCAACTGGAAGAGACTCTGGGAAAGGGCTTTAGTTAGTTGCTTCAAGAAAGTGGATGCTGAAGTTGGACAGGAGCCTAATAGAAGAGATGACTCAGGGGAGGGAAACCACATGGAATGTTGTTCAGAGCCCATTGCCCCTGAAACTGTGGGAACTACTGTTGTTATTGCTATTGTGGGGTCATGTCGGGTTATCATTGCTAATTGTGGAGATTCAAGAACTGTCTTATGCCGTGGAGGGAAGGCCATTCCACTTTCAGATGATCGCAAAGTATGCCTTGTTTTCTTTGGAGTAACGCTGTTATTGACCACAGTTTATCATTTTGTCAAACATTTCCTTGCATCAACACATATATGCTCTCTGATTTGGGGATCTAACCCAATATTTTTGTGATTGCAGCCCTAGAGAGCGGACGAGATGGCAAGGATTGAGGCAGCAGGGGTCAAGGTTATTTGTTGGAATGGATATCGTGTTTTAGGAGTGCCGGCAATGTCAAGGGCCATTGGTATGATATGTTTGTGGCAAGATAACAAGTACATATGTGTGCTTTGGTGCTTTCCTGGTACTTGATATATCTATTATCATTTCTAATACTTGCAGGTGATCGCTATTTGAAGCCATCTATTATTCCTGACCCTGATATTACATTCACTGAACGAGTAAAAGAAGATGAATGTCTGATACTGGCCAGTGATGGATTATGGGACGTTATATCAAATGAGGAGGCGTGTGATATTGCTCGAAGGCGCATCGCTCATTGGCATAATAAGAATCCAGTTTCATCCTTGAAATCAATGGATCAGTCAATGGACCCTGCAGCACAGTCAGCTGCTAATCACCTCTGCAAGCTTGCTATTCAGCGTGGCAGCTCTGATAATATAACGTTTTTGGTTGTGGACTTGAAGGCAAAAAGGAGGCGGGCACGGAGAAGCTGAAACCATGGCTTAAAGTTACTCACGCTGCATTGATGTTCCTCCAAGGAAAATTGTACCATTAGAGTTGTTGATATCCGAAGGTGATTGCTTTAATTGATTTTTTTTTTGGATGGGTAAATACTGGAAAGTAGGAAGCATCCTGTTCTTTTGCCTAATGGGAAATTGACTAGACAGGAGACCAGTTCTTGATAACCAATGTTCAGAGGTCTTTAAACAATTGCTGTAATATAGCATTTTCCTTGGCCCTTTTATCCCTGGACAATTGACCGCAAAGTTGACCAATATAGGATGATGGGTGCAACATTGGAAAGATTTTGTCCTTCCAGAATCTTGGACAAAATATTGACAATTTTCAGGTATGGACAGCACATTCTTGTGGATATGTTCTTTGCTTCAATTCAGTGGTGTCGTTCCAAATACTGAACCCATGTAATGCAAATCTGCCCAAGCGGGAGATAAATTGTCACCTTGAAGTTTCATTTTGTAGACTAATATTGTCTTAAAAGTCATGAAAATGACCCTAAAATGTAAGGTTACTTCTTTGTAACAAACATGCTGATGGACATATATTTTATCTCGTCTAATTCACTTCAGCTCTTAATCAGGAGAATGGGTCTTTGAAGAACTGGACCTTTGAAAGGCCATGACAAGTCACAAAACTCCATAATGATTTTAATGAAGCTGCATGATATATTAGGGATGAGATTATCTGAAGTGTATTTACACATTCAATGAAATACAATATATGTGTATTTTTTTACAGGCTTTGCCAGTTATCTACTCATGTGAAGCATTCTGGATACAAATATCTTAAAGATATTTTTTTCTAAGAAGTTCCTCTGTTCCTTCAGAACAGCTCTATTTGACAAATTGTTTGTGTTACTTGAATTTAGTTTTAAGATAAATTGTTCCTTCTATGACTTCCATACATCTATTTATATTTTTTTAAATCTAGGGGAATCGGTAGCTCGTTGGGATTAACTGGGTGAGGCCCAGGTTCAAAGCCAACGACTGCCACTATAATCCTAGGCCATTGCTGGCAGCTTGCGAGCCAGCGCATACATCTGTTTATATTGCATTTATTAATATTTGGATATGTAGCACCATTGTTGTCTGTTCAGGGAATATTACCATATACCAGATTCTACAGTGAGTTTCCAGGGCTAACATACAATCTTTAATGCCATTCCTGAAGTTATGTTTGAGCATGTACCATGTAGCTACTTCTACAGTGAGTTTCCAGGGCCAACATACAATCTTTAATGCCATTCCTGAACTTATATTTGAGCATGTACCATGTAGCTACTTTATGAGTGAAGTAGGTGCCGAGAACAGGACAAGTTTTCCTGGTCCTGGTTTATCCCCATTGTTTCTAGATACTACATACAGCTGTGCGAGCCAATGACAAAGCTTCGAGAACTGGATGTTTCCGGATGCTCTGAGTTAGAAGAGCTGCCAGGAGTTCAACATTTGAGAGCACTAGAGGAGTTGAAGGCCTCTGGTTGTCGGAATTTGAGGAGCATACAGGTGTCCGATCGGCTGACAAAGCTTCGAGAACTAAATATTTCCTGTTGCTTTTCCTTAGAACAGCTGCAGAGTGTTGAACATTTGAGGTCGCTGGAGAAGTTGGATGCATTTGCCTGTCAGAAGTTGAAGAGCATAAAAGTGTCCGATCAGCTCACAATGCTTGGAGAACTCGATGTCTCCAGATGCTCTTCCTTAGAAGAGCTGCAGGGTGTTGAATATTTAAAGTCGCTGGAGAAGTTTAAGGCATCTGGCTGTTGGAAGCTGAAGAGCATAAAGGTGTCCCGTCAGCTGACAAAAGCTTCGACAACTAGATGTTTCCGGATGCTCTTCCTTAGAAGAGTTGCAGGGTGTTGAACATTTGAGGTCGCTGGAGAGTTTGAAGGCTTGTGGGAAGTTGAAGACCATACAAATATCAGATCACTGTACAGAGGTTCGAGAACTAGACGTTTCTGGATGCTGACTAGAAGCGCTACCAGGTGTTGAATATTTGAAGTCGCTGAAGAAATTGAAGGCATCTGGCTGTAGGAAGTTGAAGAGCATACAGGGATTGCACAAGCTGATAAATCTTCATGAACTAGATGTTGCCGAATGCTTTGAGTTAAAAGAGCTGCAGGGTGTTGAACATTTATCATGGCTGAAGAAGTTGAATGTATCTGGCTGTGAGAAGTTGAAAAGCAGAGAGGAGTTGGAACAGTTGATAAATCAACGTAACATACTGGAGCGGGAGTGGCTGCCATATATTCAATACCAACTAGCACTAGGTGGTCACTGGAGGGCCAGAACGTTAGGGCGGGAGATAATTGAACAGCTCAGAAAGATTCGAGAACTAGACGTTTCTGGACAGTTGATAAAGCTCCGAGGCCCGTCTTTCACAGCTTTCACAACTGGATTCTTTTGAAGAGCTGCCAAAGTGTTAAACATGCGTGTTGGTTAAAGTTGAAGGCTCCTGTTTGAAGACATAAAACTAGCACTTCAGTTGGGTGCAAAAGTATGTAGATAGAATTAGAATGTGCAGAGGTAAAATTTTATCGGCATGTTTTTGGATGTTTTGTAGTCTTTTGTAATTGAACTTTTGGGAAATCTAGAGACAATATTCAGGTCATTTTCAATTTTGTGCTATCACATTAAATTAGTTGTACATTGCTTCTGTGTAAGAAGATCCGGCAAGTTGAAGGTGGAAATACTTGTTTACCTGCATACGCTGGTAAAAAACAAGTTTAACTATAATTCTCATGGCATAAAATGGACACTGAAGGAGTGAGAGGAGCTCGACTCCACCTTAAGAATGGTAGCTAGAGGAAAATTTATTCTATTAATTTATCCCAGACCAGAATCAGTGGATCCTAAAAGAAGCTTTAGTTTGTTAGACTAACCCAAGCATTTCCGGAAAGTTGGAGTAACGTTTGCATCTTTAGGAATCTGGTAATTAATCTTCTGGATTAATTGTAATTTTAGAAATATGGTAATTAATCTTCTGGATTAATTGTAATTTTAGAAATATGGGATTGACCACTCACTCAAGATAATGAGATAATGTGTTTGGAAGCTTATTAATCTTTGCATATTTGACTTTTTTTTGTAATAACAAAACTCCAATTATAGGGAAATCAAAATAATGTTGATGTTGGTGAACTCACTACCCACGGTGTAAATATATATATTTCAAATTATTTTTAAAAAGTTAAATTTAATGATATATATCAAAATTATAATTAAATAAGTATAAATTAAATGCATAATAAACTATAAAAATATCATATTATGCAAATGATATGATAGATGTTGATAAGTATACATAGTATACATAATATACAAAAAGAGAAAACAAAACTATATTACATATATTCGCTATATCTACACAAACTACATTAACAATTATTATCACCTTTAGCAGTTGTTAAATTTAATTTTTTAAAAATAACTTGAACTAATAGCTCATTGGCCGTGATGATTTAGTTAATATGAGATTTTTTTTTCTAACATTCCTCCTTAATCTTGACCATTATTGTATGCTAGTCTAAGTCTCAGCTAGGCTTACAATACTACTACATATTGGTGCATGTTGTCCTCATCTCTATGTTGTATAAGTTTTTTCTTCTTGTCCTCCAAACTCTATGCTTTGTATATATTTTTTGGTTATTTAGCTTCAATGTTACTTTGGTAATCTCCTTCAATATGTCATGTTACCCACCAACTGTGGGTGTTACCCACAGGAGAATTTGTTTTTCTAGATTGTCTTCAACTGGCAGCCAACAACCCCTTGCAACCACTAGATAGCTCGATGTGCCACCATTTTTGCCACATGAGCTCACTAGTATGTACCTTTTCCCATCTATCATGATTGTATGTTTGAAGGTGGGCCTTCCAACCCCGAAGGTATGACTTCCATTATGTAGCTGGGTATTTTTGTTTACTTATCATGGACACTTTTGGGCATGGAAAAGTTGGGGGATTTGACGAAAAAAATGAGCTTGGTTTGTACTTTTGTCCCATTGTCCAACTTGGTAGTTAACCTTGTATCTTAGTTCCGTTGGATCTCATTTATCGTCTACTAGCTTTAGGAGTGGCACAACATGGGAAATCCCGATTTTGGTTGCGTGGTCTCGCTTCTCGACACCACATACATCCCTCCCCTCCGTTCATTATAACCCTTTTTCACATATTTCCCATCTAAGTCCACATTTGTCCATTGGGTTCATAAGGAGTTAGCCTCTCTGTTAAATTTGGCAACTAGGGCCAAATTCCATGTGGGTCAGCTTATTTATGGCACCTGATATTTTTATTGGATCCCTCTCATCGAGATGTGTAAGATTGATCTAAAGATCATCCGATTTCGATAAATATTTATGGAGATATGAATTTATTTTGATTATGAAATTATTATCAAGCCGACCAGCTCTTGCGTAGGCTCAAGAAGACCAAATGTCATGTCTATTCAACCTATACGTTTTAGTGTAAATTGGCAAAGACGTGAAGTCATTTGAACACACATTCTTATGTGATCTCCTCTCCACGTCCTGGGTTTTTGGTGAAGGAGATACACTAATGCCCTAGCTGCAGTCACAGTCAATGTAATACCCTGATTCATGGAGATATATATACGCTGAAATCGCATAGCATGGAAATCTTCGTTGGCAATGGGCATAATGAGAAGCATTGACGAAGGTTTCAAACAATGTCAAGTGCTGCTATAGTAATGACAGTAATAGTTACATTCTCAGTATGATGGAAGAAGTTGTGTCAAGAATGATCAGTGACCAAGTCATGATCTAGTTCGAATGAGATCATGAACATGGGTAGCATGATGATAAATGAGATCATGAGCATGGGCAGCATGATGATACATGAGATCATGTAGCACAGTGGGCATGATAAATAATGAGCATCATGATGATGAGAGCAGATGAGGGCAGCTCAGTCATCAAGGCTCAACACTATGACGGTACAACATGATATCACATGGTTATGTGCAGCAAATGGACGAGAGGCAGCATGATGATAGGTGAAGGAGTCACCTTAGAGAATTAGTTGAAGCAGAATGTCTTCAACTGATCTCATCGTTATACGAAATGATCTATGCTAGATCTAGATAAGTCAAAGTGTTGACTTCTCTTGTAAATGTGTTATCTCTCTCTCTTTCTCTTTCTCTGCTGAACTTTGAAGATAAAAGAAGATTTGATCAAAGGGTTTCCCCACACATTGTGGGGTTTGTCCCTGCCTCACGCCACATCTTGTGTCCTCTTGTCTTGGCTTGTCTTCTACGATTTATATTTATGTTATATCTGCAGTTTATCTTAATGTTGATGTGATTGCTAACTGTGAAAATTTAAATAAATTGCTTCAGCATAGAACATACCTAAAATTAACATGGTATCAGAGCTAAGGTGAAGACAATACTCAAGCAAGAGTGAAAGAGCAATCACCAAAGATAGTTGGGACAAGACAGAAAGATTAATGGGTTCCTCATAATTCACAAAGAGTGAAGTCGAAGAAGAGCATATTATCAGAATGGCATAGTGGAACTTCTGATGGCCTACCTAAAGATCACTTCATTGGGAAGTTTAGATCTAAGGGTGGAAGGAAAGGCAGATGTCTTGGTTATAAGTTCGGGCCTTATGCCAAGGAGTGTCTGAATGGCAGAGATGCAGGTCATCAAGGACACGATCGACTCTTCAAGGAAGCAAGGAACCCCAGGAATGGAAGTCAAAGGTTTTAAGGTGGCATTCGTCAATGGAAAGGTACATGTTCGAAAATATAATTTTCAAAGATGCTTTTGATTTCAGGGTTGTATTAAGTCACAGGAAGTCCACTGGGGACCATGTCCATTAACACAACACCGGAGGTCTGGAAGTCAAATGGTGATAGGGAACCCTGAATTCAAAAAGAGCATGAAAGTACATGTCTGAGATGTACCGAAGGAAAATCCTACAAGGAGACCATTCCCCTCATGTAGCAGGTCCAGAGGTTTGAAACAACCCATGGAGTTTGAGATTCATGAACAAGAATCTCATGTATATAGGTGGAAGAAAGCCCTCTATGGCTTGAAGCAAAACACCCCGGGCATAGTATGAGAGGACTGATAGTTGTTTGATAAAGCTGAGATTCACTAAGGAGTGAAACCAATCCAAACCATTATCCGAAGGTTGTGGATGATAGACCTCTCATACCGGCACCTTATGCAGACAGACTATTTCTGATAGTTGCAGACCCTCTCATTTGCAAAAGTAAGAGGGAGTTGGATTCCGGATGCGAAATGATAAACTGCAAGCCTGTGACTACCTCGAAATGATGTCGGACCAGACTCGGGAAAGTTATTGGTGAACTTCCGTTCGGACATATATTTTGCAGTTAGCACGGGGAGCTCATATTTGGTTGAGCCTCATTGGATTGGTGCCAAGAATCTTTTGACATGTCTTCAGGGCATAATCTCTCATGGATTGATATACACTGCCTGAAATATGAAACTGCATGATTATTTGAATGCTGATTGGGCAGGTAGTTTGGAGGATCACTGGAGCACTTCTCAGTGTTGTTCCTCTTTGGATTCTACTTCGATATCATGGATGAGCAAGAAGCAGAAGTCGGTTGTTATAAGCACCGCCGAGATCGGATACATATCTACGAGTATGATCTCGTATGAAGCTGCTTGGTTGGGGAAGCTCCTCAGTGAGTTGTTTGTACACATGATGAATACCATTGTGATTCTTCAAAACAACCAGAGGTGGGATTCGATTATTGAGGAATCCCGTATTCGATGATTTCTCTAGCAAATAGACATCATATACTACCTTACCCAGGATATGGTAAGTTGATGAGCAAGGAGGCTCCATCGCACTGAGATGATGTACAGGTCGCTGCACTTTGTCTAAAGCCCCAGGGGAAGATAAAATTTTTGATTTTCTCGAACAACTTGGAGTTGTCAAGAGACCCTTGTACAAGGGTCCTGCATGTTGCATACATTGAGATCTGGGAGCTCTGGGGGCTTGTGGTTCTTAATGGAGCAACGTATGACCACAGGGTGACTCACCCTCCCCTGGTGGTGCGCACTGGGACAAGATGATTCGCTCTCTTGTGAGACAAGATGATTCGCTTTCTTGTGGAACAAGATGATTCGCTCTCTTGTGTAGCAGGATGATTAGTTCTCCTGTGAGGCCTGGATTGATGTGTTCCCCATGGCAATTGTAGCAGGATTGATGTGTTCTCCTGTGAGGACAGGATTGATTAGTTCTCCTGTCGAGGCATCCTACCCATGCAGTCTGGGACTCATGGGAAGTACCTCTCATCTGATCAATG